>CAJUYI010003449.1:0-23354 GCA_910591695.1 Galerucella pusilla | reverse complement strand
ACCTCTCTTTTGGTTCACTAAAAAGCCATTACGATGCAATTCTTGAGTATTTTAAACAAAAATTGTATAGTTCCGACTTACAACGCCTTGCTAATAGTAATTACTGTGTAATATATAAACATTTAACAGTCACTTCAGGTCCTGCAGATTATCTAACTAGTAAACTGCCGATTAAATTAGTTCGAATATTTTGTCAGATCCGTTTATGTTCGAAGACTTTTGTTAGAATAACGTATAAGGGAAGTATTTATACCATTAATCAAGAAGGAATTTGTACTCTGTGCAACTCGCGTCAAAATGAAACACTTGAACATATTGTGCTTCAATGCAGGATGTATGATTGTATTAGAGTGCAAATTATTAAAAATCTGCATAATTTTGATGATTTCATTGCCTTATTAAATACTCCTTCCTTGGCGGATTTCAGGCAAATTTCGAATTATTTTATTGGCGTACTCAAAATTCGTTCATATATTATAAACGAATAGCTTGGGTTTTACACAAATATTGTTTTCGCTCTTTTATTGTTTATTTTCATTGTGATTTTGCCGCATGAACTGTGTATTTATTTATAGACTCTGTTCCGGATTTCTTGCTATATTGATTTGTATCAATTTGAAGCAATAAAGATATTATTATTATTATTATTATTACTTAGTTTACCGAATTTTTTCCGGACAAACCATCGCTCGTACGGAAGAAACGCAGGACACTTTTTTTGTTACAAAACATTCCCCCTACACGGTATTATTTTTTATTTTTCTCTACCTTCCTCCCAGCGCGAAATATTGAAGAATTTCGTACACGGTGGAATTGTTTCAAATATGGGAATATTGGGATTTCATTATCAATTTATTATTCAGAATCGGGCCAAAAGTTCAATCAAAATGTTAGTGTTCCTCATACAGTTTCCGTTTTTCTGGTACAACATGGTAAAGGGAAACAAAACCGCTCGTTCGATATGTTGGCAGCATTTGCCTATTAGACGTGCACATCTTGTTAGGTTAATTGGTATCTCCGATAATAACAACAAGACAAGAAGCATGATCAAAGCTCACAAGCTTCTGTAATGTATCAGAGCAAACACAGAGTAAAGGGATTTTATAATGTTAGCTAGTTAGTGTAGTAATAAGAAATAATTGAGGAATGCTAGTGATTTAATTTTGGTAAATTCGAGTGAATAAATTTATGTTTCATTTAATTGCAACTTTGAAAAACACGTTTCGTCAAAAACTCCCATCGGCAGATAGTACATTTCGTATAAAATATGTATATGATATTTTTTTATGTCGCTTTTAAAATCAGCCTTTCACATCGTTTAGATGTAGTAAGAGACAAAAGTTTCAAAAAGTTTTCAGTCCGCTTCTGAAATTAACCCTTGACTGTCCGAAAGTTTATTTATAGGAACTAGCGAGCTTGTTGCGTTTTCTTTTCGCTCCCGGTACCTGATTGAGCGTTCATGTATAAAACAAAGGCCCTAGGAAACACGAGACTGAGAAACTGACACGTTTGAGCCCTAGGCCTCCAGGTAAAAACAGTAGCCATAGTGACGCGTGCCGGTATCTTGGAGGTATCTAAGAGAGAACGCTCCGTTGTGTGCTCTTTCGATTTGGAAAATAATAAAGAAAAAATTCACTTTTTATTTCCATTTCTTCAAGAAATTGACAAACTATGGTATACATAACAGGGCCGGAGCTTGAGTTGGAAAGGCCCCGGGGCAAAAGACAATTTGGGGCCCCATATTAAAATCAATTGTTATGATAATATCGTATAAATATTGAGTAAGAACGACAGTTTTCTGTTAATGACGATATTTATTGTTCACAACTTGTAGAAACAGTTATTATAATCTGCAGGCAATATCCTACATGTAGAATGTTTGCAAATGCTCTTTTCGTTGTCAATGGCAAGCGAAAAAGCCTACTTTTGAATGTGATTGTAGAAAAAATCGATTTTTTCTACTACCGTGCGTTTCAACATACTTTCCCGCACGCATTTTAGCTTTGAAAGTGTCACTTTCCCGCACTAGTGCGGGAAAGTAAAATTATGCAAATTTTGACCTTATTAGATAGTTTTTTACTTCGGAAGTTATAACTATTCTTACACCAGGTGAATAAATAGTCCATCAAATAAAATCAACATGTTTTACAGCTTTTTGGTACATTTTTAATTTTCTGAAAATATAAAATAAAATAAATATTTTGATATAACCTTGTAAATTCTTTAAAGTAGTGTCACAAAACAACTATCAAACCACCCGGGTTTGATATAAGAAAAATACATCAAATGAAATTATTTCATCTACAAATGACTTAAAATTGTTGCCGTCACTCTCATCGTCATCTTTATGTGACCTGCAAATGATGCCATCCTCATCAACGTCATTCACTCACCAGTTAACACCAAATAACTCCACTGGACCGGCAATTTTAAGTAATTCACAGAATGCAACTAATTGTGTTTCTAATATTAATATTTATAATAATAATTGATAATAATAATAATAGTTTTTGGTCTAAGTTTTTTATATGTGTGTTAAAATAAAATAAATTTTGAAAAATGGGTTGATATACTTTTTTGTATATATGGTCGTAGAAAAAATAATGTTCCTAACTCATGCGTAAAGTGTCTTTCCCGCCCTTGACCGCTTGCCCGGTCAACTGCAGTCGCGTGCGGGAAAGTATCACTTTCCGCACTAGTTAGAAAAATAACTATTTTAGTTCCTTCTATGAGCGATAAATGTCACTAAGACTGACGTTTAATGTCAATCGGAGAAAATAAAATATATCAACATTAAACTAAATTCATTGATCTTTGAGTTAGTTGACGACTGCACGTCCTCCCATTTTTTGTTATCAAAAGTTATCGTGAACCTACCGATTTTAACTTTGTTTCGTATATAAGGAAATAAAAAAAATATTACGTTTTAAAACAATTTGATACTCCACAAGTTGATCCCTGTATTCTATAGGCAATTTAGGAAACGTCTAGCATTTTCTGGTTTCTATTCGTGAAACTTGAAATTTATATTTCCAGCGGTCAACCTGGGGCAGTAAATTGAGTTACAAAGTATACGCACGTTCGCAGATCGAAATTGAAGCACATGTAATCCCCATCGAGGTTTTTGTTAGTAAAAGGAAACTGTTGAACGCTCCAGATCCGGCTCAGGTTCCCTCGGGCAAGTGATCAATTCCCTTACGATTATAGAAGAAATTTAGTATTTAGATTCTAGAATATAAAATAATAAAATTACAATATTCAATAAAAATTAGAATTAATGATGGAAACTGAAAATATTATTTATTCATTTTCGACATTTCCTTTGGTCAAAAATTGTATTTCATTATCACTAGCAGATGAAAGAGGTTTCTAGAAACTCTTCACAAAAAGTAAGTAAACATCTGCTGTTATCAGCCATATTTGCACTGGAACTGATGCACCGACTCCCGGAGCCAGTGTCGATAAAGTTGCCCGTATTGAAATAAATTCCGAATAAAATAATTTAAATTTCTTCGAAATGAACGAAATGTCAAAAGTGACATTTATACTTCTCGATCAGTTTAAAATATATTTTGCATTTTGGTGAGATTGTTTTTATGCTATTTATCACTTTTCGACGTCTGAACGGTGAGTAAATCACTTACCGACGTGTTAAACTTAGAAACCAGTAAACACAACCTACCGTCCTGACAACCGATGCTGTAAATAAACAAAAAAGATCAATCGCGCGAAAAAAATTATGGAAATAACAGTAAAAATTTATCCGAACAAATTCAAGTAGATCACCAGCACAGCGAATACCAGCTTTGCATAGAATTTCAATATGTTCAATATGGCATCGGTGGTTCAGTGGTAGAATGCTCGCCTCCCACGCGGGCGGCCCGGGTTAGATTCCCGTCGAAGCATATGAATCGCTGCTTCGTAAACGAGAGAGAGACTCAGGAGAGAGTACACGCACGCAAGCAAGGCACATAACGAAGCAACGTAACATAAAGTAACGTAACGTAACGGTCTGATCTTTTGCGTCGCGACCCCTGGTCGCTCAAACATAACGTGACGTAAAGAACTAAAGTTCCAATAATTCAATGGGTCAGGTCTTAGGTACCAGTCAACACACCATTCTCCTCACCAGTCTGGGACAGACAAAGTAATAAAATCGTAACCTAAATAAATAAATAAATAAAAACCTTTTGAAATGCCGATGTGTACTATATCATAAGTCCGCGCCCCTTTCCTGATGGTGGAGTTAAGCCCGTTGATCAACTTTTTTTTAAAAGCTTGTCTTCGACTTGTAACAGTTTCATCTTGCCAAAATGGTGTATGTCCGTCGTTAATCCATGCTTCATCTAAATAAAATTCCTATATTTCTTTTTTGGTTTTTCATTTCTTTTATAGTCCTTCCTTAGGCAATTTCCCCTCCATACTACAATATTGCTTCTTTTTATTAAAATATACTTAATGGAATGCTTTTTTCAGCTTAAACCTATTTCTTTTAAAAGTTTCCATAGTGTAGTTCGACTCATTTCATGGCAATCCTTATCATCTCGAACCGTGGCAAAAACTTTGTCTACTTCCGGAAGAACGCATGCACTTTCCCTCGTAGTCTTTCTTTCAAATGATTTTCTATTTGAAATTTCAAAGCTTTATTTGCAAATAGGTACTGATTGAAAATAATCTTATGATACGGCTGTGTAATATTTGATACACATAGCTTTTGGCCTGTCCAAACCTATTGTCCTGAACGAAAACTTGTATCAGCTCAGGTACATTAATGAACATATTAGGAAATATTTAGATTATTCGGTGATAATATTTGAAATGATCGTACTAAGTTTTGCATTAAAAATTGGGTTTTATTACTCTCTCGTACATAAAAATATACTATAACAGCTATTTATGATATTAGTGTTAAAAGTAACATTTTATTTTGTGAGTGAAAAAGTTTGCGAAACGGGCGAAGCGCAATTTCACTTCACCTTAACACAAATAAAATAAAAGTATTTCAATAAATGGAAGAAATCGAGAATATGGAACGCGTCAACTTTGTGGAGTGAGTTTTCTATGATAAAATCGAGTGCGCTAGCTAAAAGTACGGTTGATGTAAGCAAATATTTCAAGGTAATAGCATTCTTAAAGAGGAAAAATGATGATTATATAGTCACAAAAAATCAAAAAATGAGGCGCCAGATGGAACATACTTGATGGTAAAAGTTGCTACTATTTTTGGAATATAATATGGAGTCTGCTGACGAGAAGAGTTTTGCCATTTATTAATAGATGATATTAAAATAATAGATAAATCATTTATTAGTGGAGTCAATGAATACATAAAACAGGCAATCTTCCGAAGTCCTCAAGAACAGCTCCGATTTTGATAGTTTTTTTCAAAATTTTGTTTTTTCATATTCTTTAAAATCAGAAACCTCTTGGAGTGGGGACGGAACTATTTATCTTGTTTAAACAATATCTGTGAGCACAAAAAAAATTTCTACTATACAATATCCATTAAAAACATATTAATGGAAGTTATAAACAATTATCTATAAGTTTGTTCTGTGTAGTAATGACACAGAATTTTTTAATGACCATAGAAAATTCATTATTCTATATACAAAAAAAGTACATTTAATTTTTATTCTAATTTCGCGTTTCGGAGACTTCTTCATCTTCTTCAAGTGTTGGGTGGTTACTGCAGTCATTTCCACTGCAAACTATGCAGGCTGGTGAGCAATGAAGACCACTTTTTCTGCAGCCACACGCTGAACCGCATAATGTTTTGCAAGAGCAAAATATAAATTTTAAAACGTTGTCAGGTGCTGCTGGTTGTGTCAATTTGATTGGTTTTAAATAATTCTCTTTTCGCCAACCCCATTCTTCAGATGGTATCGATGAATTATTTTTCCATTGCTGAACTTGTAAGTAGACTCTTTTAATATGTTGTTTTGCTGCATCTTCTGTCGGAGGAGGGGAATTAAGTTGGTAAGCTTTTATTTTTTGAAGCTAATGCTAAGAAATGTTTATATCGCAGTTCATTCAAGCATTTGGCAGTTTTAGCACCATACATTGCTAGAATACAATCAATACCATCATTAAAAAGCACTTCTTCATTTTGATCTAAAACCATAAAATTTTCAGCTGCTACATGTAATTTTTGATTATCATCAAAAACTTTAATAAAACCATTTTTTCCTTTGTTATAGAAAGCGGATGTGGTATCACATCCAGTGAATGCATGAATAAAAAACAGATGGGTTTTTTTAATATTTGGATATTTCTCTAATAGTGTTTTTGTTGAGTATACTCGTTGCAAGATATTATTTTTTAGTGGTTTAAAAAAAAACATTTCTTTATCATCAGGTGCTAAAGCCATCAATAAAACTAACACATCAATATCTTCAGCTACAACAACTACTTGAAGAGAGGAGTAATCTATAGCAGATTGCACAATTAATCGATCAGCATCACTTTCGGCTTGACTCCACTCAATATTATTTTCGCCTAGTTTTTTGCAGAGAAGATTAATAAACCTATTTTTATTTTTGCTTTTACCTAAAAGTTTCTCTTTCGTTATGTTTAAAGGCATGTCTTCTTCAAATAAATAATCAATGGAAGTATTGCCGATATATCTACGATTTCTCTGACACTTTAGTTCCATCATTACTATATCCATCAAATACAACTTTAACATCAGTGCCATAATTATTACGTAAATATCTAATATACTGTTGACAAATATCTGCAAATTTTTTATTTTTTTCCCATTTTAATCTATGAAGTATTTGTAGCGTATGCAGGTAACACATAAATGTTTTTTTTGTTTTAATATTAAATTATTGTTAAAAACTTTTTTGTAACAACTATTTGTTACAATAAGATTAATATATGGAGATTTTTTTACAAAAAAATAGATACCAAACTGAATTTTTTATATAAATATCGTTGATATTGCTTAAACAATATAAATAGTTCCGTCCCCGCTCTAAGAGGTTTCTGATTTTAAATAATATAAAAAAACAAAATTAAAAAACATTAATTCATCAAAATCGGAGCTGTTCTTGAGGACTTCCGAAGCAAAGGCTTCATTGACGCGACTATATTGTTCAAATGCCAAATATTAAAACGAAATTAAGTCGTTTTTTGCATTACTGCGGAAAATATATTGACTATTTCAATAAATACGCTGCATTACGCCCTTCTGCTATTATTCTTGGACGCTTTTTTCTGACACACACAAATTATAAATGCACTGTTGGTATAAACACCATTGCGAAAGTGTTCTCATTGGTTGCCGAGTTTTTGAACCTAACGGTTCCAAAGGAATATATAGATTACTGTTATAGAAGGTCTTCTGCTTCTTTGCTGGCAGAATCAGGAGCAAATATAATCGGAGATAAAAAAGCACGAAGGATGGAAGTCTACAACAGTAGCTGAGGGTTACATCGATCAACATATTATTTAAGGAAAAAGGAAATTGCTGAAAGAATTGTGCCGTCTGCAAGCTGTAGCTATACATATAGGTACTTCATTTCATGAACTGACTGCTAATGCTGATGTAATTGGCAACTCGGTTAGTTCAAATGTGCAAGGTATTATACAATATCAGCAGTTCTTCGAATTGTATGTCTCGTTTACTTCTAGCGTTAAAATTATTTCACTTTCAACACGCTACTTTGTAAACGTCTTCTTTTACCACGTTTGACAGGCAATAAAAATGTCACTTTCAATGGCAGTTGTACAAAATAGTATATTAAAGTATAAGTGGATATTAAGGTCTTTAAAACACGCGCGATTTTTCAAGCACGACGGCGAAGCCGGAGTGCTCGAAATAGAGCAAGAGTTTTAAAGACCAGTTTTCCACGAATACTTCACGCTATTTTTTTTATTGGTGCACTTTGAAATTATAAATACTGGTTTATAACTACTACAACAACAAGAAATGGAAATCATAGATAGAAATAAGAACTAAATGTCAAATGGTTGAATTCGTGATGTATATGATGTATATGGTTGAAATAACACCCTTCTTGGTGTGCGTCATCGATTGTTAATGTCTTTGTAACACATTACGTAGGAAGAGATGGAAAAAAGGCAGGTCTGTGATTAATCCCAATCAAAAAATCACAATAATGAACCGTTTAAATGTATTACAAACGTTAACTAATCTTTGACTTACAAAAATTTGATTGGTTGATGTTTAGATTACGCTCAAGCTCAACCTATCAATCGAGAGTTTGAAATACTATGAAGACGTTACTTTTGTAGCGGCAATAAGTCTAACGTCTTTTTCTTCTGTCACACTGACAGTTCTTGACAGGTCTGTACTTTGTTGTTTACGGTCAATTATTATTTATGAAAAGTGAATATTAATCTTATTGTTTTATTTATATGAATAATACAAAAATATGCATGAATACACGGAAAAGCATCAGTATTTTGAAAGTTCTCAAGTAGTTTCAGTTAGAAAAAGAAGCTGGTAATTATTAATTGCATAGCATCTTCGAATTTGGCTAAATACGATCCTGATGATCTTATTTATCAAATTTAAGGTTAGCTATTCGTCAAAATAGCAAATAAAATAAACGACATGCCGAAAACCCGGATATACGTCACAATCGATGAGGCACACCAAGAAATTATTTTTATATACTTTGCGTTGTCATGGAAATAAGAAAAAGATAAACTAATTTGTATTTTGATGGAAGTTCAACCTTATTGAGTTCTGTGAATGTCAATAGTATTAATTTAAATACCATTTCCTAAGATTTGAAAAATCGAAATATTAATATTTCAAACAATACCAAAGGCACTTTCCGTTTTAATTTATAAATTTGACATTGTTAAATATTGTTCGAATAAAAGTATTGACGTTACAAACTACTCCTGTCAGATCAATAATAAAAAAAATAGTCATCTAGACATGATTTTAGACTATAGATTCAGACTTAGTTTCTCAAGCTATTGATATTGCCACGGTAACTTTAAAACGCGCGTTTTTTAAAGTCCGATTTAAATACGCTAAGGCGTGCTTTAAATAGGTGAAATGGCTCACCAATAAAAAAACAAGGTTTATTTAAAAAATTCGAATGAAATACTTTTTTTAGAAAAAAATCTAGAGAAAATCTACTCACATGTGATATATCAGTTATAAATATAGTCATTTACAATGCACTTTGGGTCTAATTTCCATTACTCCGGAGCTGTGGTTGCCGTTGCCAACCTGACGGCGCAAAATCGTAATCGCCATCAGCGCCAAATCAAAAAAGAGTCTTCACTTTGTTGATACATCGGGTCATCGCCGAAGCATACCTATCAGTTTGAAATTAAAAGTTTTTTGAGCGTGTTTTGGAACTCGCGTATTCGAGCATCAAAGAGAATCGGAAGCAAAGTTAGTTTGTGGAATTTCGATATTGACTTAGTTCGATATTAGATAAATAGAAAGTGCTTTTCATCTGCTGTTAACTGTGGAAAACTGTATAAAAGTGATTGTTTTTTTTGATATCTTGAAATTGATTATTTGCTATGGAGTATTTGTGAAAAATAATACTTGTAGTGTCCAGGAAAGTTGATTGGTTTAAGAGTTTATACATTCTCACAGTACTATAATAAAAACCGTTTCATTTTTGATATTCCCGATTTTTACCAATAAAAGAATTATTCTACCAGAAATAATCTACCGGAAATCAAAGAAAAATTCTCTTTCAATATATAACAATTTTGTTCGTCGTTTGTCACACAAAAATATGAAAATTCTTTTACACTTTCATTCATACGCATTATTAATGTAAGGCATTTATTGTTTTTTATTTTTTGCAGCTTACGCAATTTTACAATGTTTTAAAAATGAAAAATTGATATTAACCACTAGTTATCGTTTTTTGATTTTGAAAATGGGAATTTCTTGTATCTTCTTTTATGTTTTTTCTTTTGATAATTTCAATTTTTGGGATATTATTTGCATAATATAAAATAATCAACATAAACCACTTTGGAGATGGCCTACAATATTTGGCTTTGTCTTCAGTGAACCACGTCACGACTTTGATTCAAAACTTCCATTCCTAATGGTGTGAAAGTTTTATTTTTTGCAGGGAATTTTCACTTTTCAGCAGCATAATTCAAGAAAGTAAATTTCTCATACACAATAAACATAGAAGGGCTGTCTTTTATAATTTGAATATAAACCTAAAAAAGAGTAGTAGATACTAGTTGCACGGTTGCACGAAAATTGCATTGTCTTGGTGGAGGAACATTTGTCGTTGTGGGGCTCAGCAATTACTCCCTGTAAACAAATCGATATGTACCAGCAGTTCTTTGATCTTGCAGAGCTTTTTGACACCCTATTGACTTTAATTGCTTTCTGTTCTTCCGTCAATAGATGCGGAATCCATCGAGAATCTTAACTAGCTTTTTTACAGATGATTCTTCATGTAAGATTTTTTGAAATGTGATGTTTGTTGAGACAACTGTTTTCGAAAATTATGAAAAATTATTTCACGGAAATTTTATTATCTCGATTCGATTTTTTCGGCTGTCATCAACTTTAAAAAATAGGCTTAGGTATAAGCTTTAAGCGAAGCGGACTGAATCTGAACTGAAAATGACAGTTATCCTACATTTGATATTTGTTGACAGGTGCCAATTATGTTGTTGTACGCAACCCCTAAAAAACAACCCTCGTATCGAATAGAATTGAGAGAACTATTTTAAAAAAATATTGTTTTGAGATAACGGTTAAATTATATTTTAGCCAAGGAAAGGTTTTTTATGTCTAGATTCGCTTAATATACCAATAACATCATATTATAGTTACTAAACTTGAAAAACGGAGAATATTGACAATGCGACTTTAGAATTCAGTGGAGCTCATATCTTTCACGCTCCAAAACACTTTAAGACACTTTATTCACGGCGGACGGTTTTCTAGATGAAAACTTCATAGGTTTATACTTGTAGGTAGGTATTTTGAATTTATATTTATACAGTGTGGTCCACTTAAAAATACATTGTCTCCATATCGAAAAACCTTAGATATGGATTTTAGAATTTTCAGGTTTTGAAAATGTTTCCAAGTCCACACCAAAACTTATACTAATTCGCGGAGACTCATAATTTTCAAAATTCTTCTTTTTATAGAAAATTAAATTCTGAATCGAATGGCGTAGACTAGAACCCTGCAAACCTTAAGGTTCCCGAGATATTAGCCAATATGTGAAGAAATGTCAAAAAGGTTATCATAAAACTGGCCATAAAATGAGACGGGTTTTGGAAAACTTATTTTATTTCATTTTATGAGGTTTCAGAACAAGCAAAACTTTTTATCAAGAATAAAATTTTTCATCCTTTGATTCCATCCCATCTCTTAAGGGATTGAGCATGGGTGTAACGTTTGGCTAGTTCCGCAATCGTCGAAGTCGTTAGGCCGTAGGTGTCACTGGGTCCTAGAATTTCTAGTCCAGCGGCTTCCCTGGCTAAAGAATCAGCAATGCGATTTCCTTTACTCCTGTCGTGCCCTTTAACCCACCTCAGGATAATATTGCTATATGCCTAAATCTTGGTGGCACTCTAGTACTAGCCTCGATATAACACGTCTGTTCAAGGCTAATAGGGGTTGTCTACTATCAGTGCAAATTGTTATTTTTTTGCCAAAAATTCCTCTTCTGGTTAGTTCTTTTGTGGCAATTGAGATACCAGCCAGTTCTGTTTGAACCACGCTTGTTTTGTTTCCCATTCCCTACTTAATCTTCAGGCTTAGTGCTCTGGAGTAAACTCCACATCCTGAGCCTGAGCCATGTTTTCATCAATAAAGGTCTGCTTGAAACACAATCGATGAAGGCTAAAAATAATTAATAAATAATAAATTTTGCTAAACTAGAACTCTTACTCTCGGGATAATTTTATTTTAGGTAGATTTTTCTACCTTACTTCACCGGCTAGCTGTCTGCCTAAAAGAAGCAAGGACAATAATGTCTGTGTTGATCAGGACTTGAAGAACCTCGTTGTTCAAAATTCCCAAATATATTATACTCAGTCAATAATTGAGGGAATATCATAAAATATTGCTGGAAACAAGTCAAGAAATTGTCTTATTTATTATTCATGTGATATCATTTTATGTTAATTTTTCCTCCTAAATTGTACATGATAAACGAACATTTTACCTATAGTGATGAACAGAGTATTATTGATTGCCCCTGTTTTTGATTGTCGCTTTCACAGTGAATTATATGTTTTGTATAGTTTACCTCAAGTCAGTGACACAAAAAAAAACACTAAAAGGACGCTGGCTTGTCGGCCTTCAAAAGCATTGACAAGCGGTTTATCTTTTTCTTGGATTTCACACTGACTTTAGACAAACTATATAACCAATGTACTTTTGTTTAGAAAATTTCTTCACCTGCTTACGATTTAATTCACGCTAACTTCGATAAGAATTTAAACCTGTGTAATCAATTGCCAACTATTGATACCAACCTACCGGGAAATGATGTTGATTGTGAGTCATTCGGGTGGTTATCTATAGTCACCAAATTATAATACTGATATGTTAAAACGGCTGATAGTACTCTTTTAACGGTGACCAGGATATATTTCCATATATTATTTAGTTGTGTTTAATTTTCAAACAATAAAGTATTAGGAATATTGTGAAATATATTGCCGAATTACTTGCTGTAACGCCTACAAGTATTTTGTAGTTTCCATTTTGTAAACAACCAGATTTTAAATGACTTGCTTCTGAATAAGTGATACTGGAGAATGTTATCTAGATCTTAATTGATTTCTTGAAAAGTAACAACTCTGCTTTCTAAAAGTCAATTGCAATGTTTACTGTCATTTAACCACAGTATACACACAGTATAGTTTTATGCTGAGCACATCCTATAGCAGTGCAATGGCCTGGCGATGAGAAGCTACCGGCAAGAAATTAGATGAAAGATCAGGTCTCGAGGCTGATTGGAGTCAGACTGGATAATATAATCTAGAATCAGAGGACCACAATAGATCTGAAAAAGTCGCAGTGGCTTAGCTCCACCTCATGATAGTTTTATTCGTAAGTCAAAACATTTTATTTAACAATCCTGAAGTAGGCTAAATCAAACTATGATAGATATATATTACAAATATTAAAAATTGGTGTATTTTGCAATTTTCTCGTCATCTACTAAAAGAACTTAGTTAGCATTTTTATCCACAACTACAATATATTCGTCGCCTGTCTATCAGTGATAATTGCTCCATCGTGGTAAAGTCTAAAATCAGCATTCTATAGAACTGAATGCAGATCCAAATTGTTGGACAGCTTCTGATGGATGATGCTGCAATGTTGATTGTGCCTGCGTAGGTAATCAATGTATGGCTGAGCATCCCGACGTAATGGACCTTTTCGGAAACTCGCATCAGTAAGCTCCAATAAAAGATATGGCAACAGTGCATTGTTTTGAAATGACAAATGGCAATTTTACATTTTTTAGGTCAACTCACTCGTTTCTTTTGATTTCTTTTTGATTATTTCCACTCAATCCTTAAAAATTTGTTTTTTTTAATAACAGGGAATTTAATTCTGATATTCCTGCGCATGACTCAAGACTTTGCCAAATTTAGTAGTAACAACAATATTGAAATAAATATGTGAATATCAGAAATATAAAACTAAAAAAAAACAAGAAAACCCAGGCCTAAACCTGGTTGATCAAAGTGTAACTATGTATAGAAATTTTAGAAAATAAGAAATAAAAAACTAAAAAAAAACAAAAAAACCCAGCACCTAAGCGGGTTTCGAACCTACGACCTCTGAGTTGTAAGCTCAATATCATACTAACTGCGCTAATCAGCTCACATTCAGTCACATCGAATAAAAGGAAGGCTGCTTGGACGCATGCGCACCTCAACTACTAAATTTGACGTGGTGGGTGGAGCCGTGTTGTCTGTTTACCCGCTCCTCAATGATAATTTCCCGATCTCTTGTCATCTCAAAGCACCCCGCTGTTGTCATGTATCTTTCCGAAGCTTATTAGAGCAAATTTCCGAAAAGACCCAATGTGTTGCATCGTCTCTGTTGTTTGTTTATTATTAAACGCACCTATTAGTGATTGTGACATCTTTTATCCACAAACAGGAATATACAGAGAGATGTAATTACGCATTATAAACGCTTTGATTTAGTCTATATTTTAGCTAAAGTCCATATAATAACCTTTTGGTGTGTGTCATCGTTTGTTAATTGCCTTCTAGCACATTACGTTGGAAGACATGGAAGAAAGGCAGGTCTGTGATTAAACCTAATTAAAATATCACTATAATGAACCCTTTAAAAGTATTACAAACGTTAACACTAATCTTTGACTTAAGAAATTTGATTAGTTCATGTTTAGATTACGCGCAAGCGCGACCTATCATTCGGGAGAGATTATATCGTACAAATGGGATGCAAACGTACCTTTCGTAACGGCGATGTATCTTACGTCTTTTCCTAATGTCCCATTACTTTGTTGTTTACGTTCAATTATTATTTATGAAAAGTGAATATTAATTTTATTTTTATATTTATTTTATTCAAATAATACAAAAATATTCCTAGATACACGGAAAAACATCAGAATTTTGAAAGCTCTCAATTATTTTCAGTTAGAAAAAGAAGCTGGAAATTATTAATTTCATAGCCTTTTCGAATTTGGCTGAATACGATCCTGATGATTTAATTAATCAAATTTAAGATTAGATGTCAAAATAGCAAATATAATAGACGACACACCCAAAACCGGGATATACGATGATGAACACCAAGAATACTATTATATGAACTTTAACTAAATAATACCAGAAAAATTAATACTATGACATTTTCCAGTAGAACACGCGGTATTAATAAATTTCTATTGGCTTATGTCGATAGATAATTCTGATTTATCTCATAGCACATCTAACGTTCTGGATCTTAGTCATGTTTTATAGACGTTTTGCTTCAACTTATTTCCTACATTCTCTCTCAATTACTGTCAGTTGTGCTAGAAGTGATTATTCTGTATTTTACTCAGTTACGGCCCATTTATATCTATTCTATTTTGACGTGGGCGCTATTTTTTGTCATTAGGAACATCAAAACTTTATCTTGATAATCTTCATAAAAGATATATCGTCTGTATAGAGGGCTTATAGGCCCATAATAGCCTGGTTAACTTCTGCCATTCGTTCGAATTTTGTACGCTTCTACGAAAATTATTATCAAGTGTAATGGGATCTAGAAACTTTTTGAAACAAAAGGGGAATTTTAAATAATATCTAATACGAATATTGATCATTTATACGGGATAATCATTTTAACTTTTTTTTGTCTTTATTACAACAAACGCAAAGAACTGACCAAAATATAGCACAGCTTAAACAACAAAATAACGACCAGGAAATTGGAATGCTAGTAGATACTAGAGCAACATTTATAATAAAAAAAGCGGGTTTAGGACTGGAGGGAGCTCTCTGGATCAATTTTCTCGATAAAATGTGTAGGAATATTCCGCAAAGCACAAACTGGATAATCGACGCTGCTGTGGACATGGCAAATCTTGGAATGTTCACCAAACTAGAACAATTAATTTATGGATGCCGAGTTCAAGAATTTTTGAGTTGTCAATTGCCGTTACCCACTTGAAGCATCAACCTGAATATTGAATTTACTGTTTAGACCATTACTTTGTCAAATCTGCACATATAAATGTTATAAATGAAAAATGATGCATCGTTTAATTGGATTTATCTGGCTGTTTCAATTATTTCCATTATTCAATGAAAAAATATGAAAAATACAAAATATTATATTGAATATTACCGTCATGTATTAAAAATCCCATATGAAGCGGGATCTTATGGGCGAGGAGATCCTGATAATTTTTTATTCAAGCATGTTGTCAGTAAAAACTGCATTCGGTTATATCTTGTGATTGAATTAATATATGATTAGAAGAAAGAAGGATATATGATATTAACAATATTAAAGCTTATAGGTATTATTAACCCTATGGGTATATCTTGTATATCTTTTTCTCTTTAAAGATCAGTATGCCTGTGTAATGATATAGGAATCCAAGGAAAACTATATCAGCTGACATTTACAATTGTTAGTGGGTCTCTTAAGTGTCTTCTGATTGAATATTATTCGAGAAAAGCTAGTTATTGCTTCTTATAACAAATACAATAGTACTTCTAGTTTTGTGTTAATGCGCGTCCACACTATGCCAGCCGTGTGTCAATGAAAATCGCTGAAGTGTCGGTCTCCTTCAATGGAAGCCAATGAAAACGGAGAGTGGGGACACAGAGTACACCATCTAACAAGAGACGAATTGCTTTGTCGGTTCCTTTGAAGTCGGACTTACACGATATTGAGCGGAAATACGTCGAGGTATTGACACGTAAACTACTTGATACACTAAGAAAAGTAACACTACAATAAGAAAAATAGTAGTGTTGATGAACATCCCTCCCAATTAGGTCTGAAGAATATTTTTTTAACTACTAACATGAGAACACCTGATTATTCATCTCATGTGTGTAATGAGAAGTAGCTCATTTTTAATCTAATCTTGAAATAATACACGGTGAACTGAGGGGAATGGACGGTAGTGTCGACTTGACATTGACAGATAAACTAATTAATTCACGCATGTGCACACAAATTTGCGATTACGAAAACTACTTTCTTTCGCCTCTTGTTAGATGGTGTACTCTGTGGTTGGGACGTGCCACTGGCCCATATGACGTAGTATTAAAATACAGGGTGCTTCATTTAAAATGAGCCTGATACTGCACATTGAATGATCTAATAATGAAACTGAAAATTCTGAACACCTTGTAAAGAGATATTTAGTACTCAATCGTGGAATACATTCCACGAATGTCCAATTATTAAGAAGTAAGAGAAAATTTGCTAGAATTTGTTATATCAATGAGTTATTAATTTTTTTTGAAATGTTCACATTCTTAAAAAAGTCAGCGTAACTCGGAACCCTCTGTATTTTTTAGGGGCAATCAGAAAATGCAATAAAATATAGGGTGTTCCATAAGAAAATATATAACTTTGATACACCACACTTTATTGGAACACCCTGTATATTTCAAAATATTTTCAAATTATTGTGTAAGTTGGGGTAAAAATTGTGGTGTAAAAAGATTTTCCGAAAAATTTATATTTTTTGCGATATTTGTCCGGTCCCGGACTTTTGCCGAACTCTGTAGTACAGGAGATGAAGCATTTTGGTTCGTAATTTGTTCGACCAGCATGGATTTACTTGAAATTTTCACAGAAGGTGGGGAGTAGCACAAGGGTCATTTTCTATATTATGCAGCTGTACATTAAAACCCTGGAGGTGGCTGCCACCCAATCTCGGGGTGGAAATTTATTAATATATTTTTTTCGTGAAACTTATATTTCCCGATTTATTCGAAAAATATTCATTTTATCGATAAAACTGTAACTGGCAAAGCTGGCAAAATTCTATTTTTATAACTTTTTTACGACCAATACGAACCGAGGGATCGCATGTTATTTGTTAGCTTCTTTTCGTCAAAGGCATAGTTTGAAAGATTCAAAGACAAATAACCGGAAAACTTTTTCAAAGAGTATAATTAGACCTTCCAGAAAAAGTCTCTAGCGTGAAAATGATCAAAATAAAATTCTACGAAAAACTCAGTGAAAGCAACTTCCTAATTAAAATTGATCACCCTTCTGTGATTCTCTTTATATATATCTATTATCAATACATCCAATAAGTTTGACCAATTTGAAATGCCTGGTTTTAGGAAAATTGGAGTTTAACGAGAAAATTATTTCTCGTTAAATATCTCCAAGAATACTGGTGATACGATAAAAAAGGATAGCGTACCAAATTGTAGCTTTTTTAATGACTAAAATTTCCCTGGGCGTAGATTTGGCGATATATAGCCGTTTAAAACCTCTATTTACGAGCGAACACTACCTTATCCGAGCTTTTTAAACTCACCCCATTCGAAAACTAAGGGATCTTTGTCAATTCTTTTCACCATAGATTTATAGCTCTGGAAAAATCTTACAAAATCGGTTTTGAAAAAACTTTAATCAATAAAAATGAAGGAGCTATGTTTAAAAAACCAATAAATTATTATTTTTTATTTTGAGCGTAATAATCTGCACAGCCGGTATATTTGGCATTTGGTAAATGTTCCTAACCTATCCAGTAATCTCCCAGTTTCTGTGCCCTAGGATTCTGAAGTGCTATGAAGTTGTGGATGGAGGTTTCTCAGTTCCAGCAATAAAATCTACATTCTTCTTCCTTCACTAGGTATTTTGACCTTTTTTAGGTGCCCATTCATCTGACAATGTCCCGTTAGGATCCCTGTTAAAACTCTTAATGCATTTTTACTTATGCATTCATTTGATCTCAACAGTTAGTAGTCACCCAGAAGTCAGATCCTCTCTTTGTCTCGGCTTTCCGGCCACCAAAAGATTATTTCTTTGCTAGTTCATCAGTTATTTCATTTCATTCTATTGCAGTGTGTCCTGGAATCGATAGTGAGGTGACTATGTTGTTCTCGCCTGGTTCACTGAGTTTGTCTAGTCATTCCCACACCATTTTGGAACTGATTATACAAGAGCTCAGTGCTTGACTATCCGACATTATGATAATCCCTTGTCTTCTGTATCCTCTATTAATATTGAGCTGGGCGCACTTTCTTATGGCGTGAATTTCCGCTTGAAAGATACTTGGGCTTTCCCAAGATTTCAAAGTGTTTGTTTCCTGGTTCGAACATTTCTATCCCAGTTCCTTCTATTGCTTTTGAGCCGTATGTGTACCATTGAATGGCATTCTTTCCAAGTCTGGTAATGGTATTTGGATCCCATTCCTTCTTGTTGCTTATCTCTGTAACGAATTTCTTTAAAAGTTATACTTTTTCTACATACCGTCTTGCGGCATGTCCCAGGTTGCCTGATTTTTAAGAAGTGAGGATGTGGTTTTCTTAATGAGTCCCACTCTATTTATTCGGTATCTTGTTCTTTAGAATCACTTCCATGGCTGCTGTTGGGCCTGTTATCATTGCTCCTGTAATGCATATACAGGCTAGTCTTTGAATTATGGAGAGTTTTTCTCTCGTCGTCAATAGGCTAGTTCCACTACTCCACGCAATGGCTTCATAAGTGATAATTGGTCTCACTATGGCAGTGTACATCCAGCTTAGGATTTTTGGGTTACAACCCCAGTTTCTTTGATGGATAACCTTTCCAAATATTGAATTAAACCAAAAAACCTATCTGTTTTGGGATTTTTCATGTAACTGTTCATTTAGGTAATAATGAGTTTATTCGTTGCTATGGACGTACTGTATACTCTTGATATGGAGAAAAAATATAAAATATAAATATAATTTTCCTGCACTTGTGACGTGACACAATATACTATAGTGCTCGTGAAATGTGTTACTAGAACTACTGGTGAATAATTTTAAATTGAGTGAATAAAAGTTTGGACATTTTTAAAACATAGTGATAGTAATGGATTCCAATGGCACACATCGAACAATAGTCAGGGTGAGCTCCAAGAAAGATAAAAGTAGTCAAGAGGATACCTCCACTATTTACAAGGAACAATGCAGAAGTGATGAGAATCATGTGGAATCTGAAGAAGAGGAAGACCCCTACTCAAGGAAAAGGAGAGAATCGTTACAGAATAACATATTCGATATTCATGGAAAGGTGAATATATTTTTTTTGTGCATTTAGTAAAAAAAATAATTTTCAAAATTTTTTTATGAGGCAGTCTTATGTTAGGAGCAGCCTCGCTATTGGCCAGTTATATTTCTGATATACAGGGTGTTTCTAAATTAATGCGACAAAATTCAGGGGTGCGATTTTCGAGTTCACACGAATATTATGCGTGTGCGATTACTTATTATTATTATTATTATTATTATTACAAATAAATGAGGGCAGAGGAGCTGGCTCCTATTATGCCCAAAAAAAAAAAAAACAATTCAAAAGAAATACCTACTAGTAGTGAACAAACAAATGAGAGGGAGAAGAAAATTACGATTAAGCTCTAAAAGTTATTGAATAAGTAACACTGATCTAGTCTATTCTTGAATATGTTGACACTTGTTGCTGAAACAATTTCACTGTCCAAATCATTCCAAATATTGAAAATTCTGTTTGATAAAAAGTTTTGTCTCGATCTAACCGCAAAATTTTCCTTTTTTAACTTGAACTGATGTCCTCGAAGTCTCGTGTCCGTATTTAGGGTGAAAACTGTATTTAGATCACCAAAATTATATTTAAGAATTCGAAAGGCTTCCACATGAATATTTTCGTATACGGTGCTAAATGTGTATTTTTCAATACTGTTCGAATAAACACCGCATAATCGTATGGTCTTGTCACTTGTGACATTTGAGAAGCCAAGAATATACATTATCTATGCAGTTCTAATAGTTCTACGCAAATTAAGAATATACCAACTACTGTATCAAGTGTAGTAATTACTTATTTAGCGTTCTTCCTTTATAATTGTTTGTTATTAAAAAATGGGAGGTTCAAGTTTAAATGAATTAAATCATCAAAACATGCCATGATATAACTGATTATATCATTTATTATTCAAATTATTGACATACCAAACACAAATATTTTCAATCTAGGTTATGTAAATTTACACTTTCCGTACACGAAAACATTTATTCGAATGGAATAAACCCACTCGAAACAAGCCGTACGAAAGTGTTCGTATACGATTCACTCTCGAATGGTTTCGAAAATCGCACCCCAGGAGGTGATTGCTCGTATAAAACTAAGATGGGTCTTTCCTCAGCTCAGCTTTCCGAGATATCACTCTTAAAAGGTGGCGACTAAAATTGAGTTTTTCTAAAATTTCAGTAAAGCTAGGCCCTTGAAATTCTGTAATTTTCGTGCTCTCGCAAATGACTAACCACGGGTATTTTTTCAATATTCCTTTACGGAATATGGGGGTTAAATTAGCAGCCCTCACTTTATTTCATATCAAAACTTTTTGTTCGAGATGAGATTTTATTAAATGAAATTTGACTCAAAATCCTGGTTTTATTAAAAAATAATATATTATTCTCGAATTATTTTCCCAAAACAGTAGCGGAGAAAAAAAAACCATGATTTATAATTTTTTTAATACCTATATTGAGTGGGAAACAGTAAAGATGTAAAATGTAATACGAACATTACAGAATTTCAAACTTCATTTAAAAACCAGGAGGAGTGATTTGAATTTAAGTTGGCAATTCTGTAGATCTCTGATTGGTCAGATTCAGCCCAGTTTCACACAGCACTTCTTAGCATTGACATCCAGCCGATTTCCATTTTTGATAGTTCTGACAGAGAAATAGATAAATATTGGATGAAAAACCAAAAATATTCATGTTATCAATAGGTTTGTTCGTAGAAGCAATTTCCAATCGATTGGAAATTTGTCAAACTCTGACATTCCGTATAAAAAATGTGGTTCAAAGAACAAAATGAGATCTGTGTTGGACAAAGTTTTGCAAGCTTTAAAGAGAAGTTTAGACTCTAGTGAAACAAATTAAATTCATCTGTGTCACCATTTGAAGAGTACTATTTATTTGTTATATACATATTTGGAAAGAAATCGTCAAAGTTTATTGAAAGAATATTTAACGAGATCAGTGATAATAAGGTTTGAAAGATATAAAACAATATAGAGAAGAATGGGTTTGGTAGAAAATGCATTATTGGTTTTTGAAGGCAAAAAGAATGAAGAAAGGAGTATTTGAAAAATGATTAATTACTCCTAATCCGGCAACATAAAGATAACTGTTGGACATGTTTAAATTAATACTACTTATTGCTCTACGTTATCAATTTTGTAGTATTATTATTGCCAGAACATATAAATTGTCATACTTTTTTCAATTAAATTAAAATAAATATAATTCAAGTAACTTGACTAACTGTAATTCCCCATCATCAATAATGACCATAATTTGTTTGTTGTCGAAGTGAATCTGAATCGAGTCGAAGGTATTCATCAGCCATTTTGTGGAGTGTCTGAATATTATTGTATTCAATATTGTAATATCGTTTGAATCATATCTTCATGTTACTTTGTAGTAACTTTATTTCCAACGTTTCTACAACTCACCGGTAGTAGTTGTAAAGAATGATAGATAATTATTTTATATAGGTACTGTATGCTAGTCAAAACGTTTCAAAAATCAACTTATCGACTTTCTTTTTAAAGCATTCAGTTGTTGTTTGGTATCTTAAGATAACCGAAATAGAGTAATGTGGATGTTGTAATATTTCAGTTTAAATTAGAAATTTTAAACATGAAACAGGAAAAAAGTTTTACATTATGCTTAATGCTTAGGTACATCTAAAGAATATACTGATGATCAAAGGAAAAATCGACTTATGACTAATCTCTTTGCTATCAAGACACAATTAATATATTTGGAACACGACTGTTGACTACGTTTTCGGAACACACCCTTTAGTAACTAATCTGGTAACATTTAGTTGTGTGAGTAAGACTTTTTAAATTACTCCTCCTGGTTTTTAAATGAGCTATAGCTTTACTGAAATTTTAGAAATAAGAATTAAAACTCAATTCTATTCACCATCTTTTAAGGGTGATATCTCGGAAAGGTTTGGGCTGAGGAAATTTTGATATGGAAAGACCCATCTTAATTCCATACGAGTCATCACCTCCTGAATTTTGTCGTATGAATTTAGAAACATACTGTATTTGAACAAATTTAAAAAGTAAACCTTTCATACGGATAGTTTCCAAAGTAAAGTTTTTATTTATTTAAATAGTAAGTGAAGTATAAAAAATATTCATGCAATTTGCTTCAGCAACTGAGAGAGAGCAAATATGCAAATATTGGTATAATAATTACAAATTTTATAGGTGTTATTTACAGAATGAGAATGAGATTAATACTTTGAAGGTACGGGGCTTCTAATTATATTTTGAGCCCCTTTTATTTTCAAACCCTTAACTGGAGTGGTAAAAATTTTGTGCGTACATACCGTCCTGACGTCCCTGGGACCACATAACTAATAGCTAGAAAAAAATAGTGTATTCAACAAAAATGGTATTTTCAATATTTTTGTACTTTATTCAACATATTGTTATTAATATTTTATTAAAATATTTGTTAATTAAAAATAAATGTAGCGTAATAAAAAATAACTGTATTTGCTAATAATGTAAACAAAAATTTACAAAGCTGGAAGCCAACGCTCGTAAATCATTTAAGAGAAAAAATTTAAGTCAAAACAGAAAAAGTATAGTCTCTTTAAACATTAATAAGCATAAAAAAATATATATACTTAAAATTAAACT
>CAJUYI010003448.1:23455-38038 GCA_910591695.1 Galerucella pusilla | reverse complement strand
TGTAAAGACCTTTTTTTCGACTCATGTGATTGTCGCATTCGCCTGCGACTCATGCGACAATATTCACATTCGTCAAAAAAAAGGCTACGTTACACACTAGTTACATAAATAACTATTGTCTTATTATTTGTTTAGATTTTCCAATTTTTAACAGTATTACCTACAATGAACATACAAGTGGAATCATGATTTTTCATTTGAATCTCCCGCTGCCCGTGTTTAGTATACAAGATTCCATAGGAGCGGGTAAACATATAACACGGCTGTTTCAACTGCGCATGACTCAAGACTTTGGCAAATTTAGTAGTAACATAACAATATTGAAATAAATATGTAAATTTCAGAAATATAAAACTAAAAAAAAAACAAGAAAACCCAGGCCCAAACCCGGTTGATCAAAATGTAACTAAGTATAGAAATATCAGAAAATAAGAAATAAAAAACTAAAAAAAAAAACAAGAAAACCCATGCCCAAACCCGGTTGATCAAAGTGTAACTATGTATAGAAATATCAGAAAATAAGAAATAAAAAACTAAAAAAAAAACTAAAAAACCCAGCATCTAACCGGGTTTCGAACCTACGACCTCTGAGTTGTAAGCTCAATACCCTACCAACTGCGCTAATCAGCTCACATTCAGTCATATCGAATAGAAGTTTAAAGGCTGCTTGGACGCATGCGCACCTCAACCACTAAATTTGACGTGGTGGGTGGAGCCGTGTTGTATGTTTACCCGCTCCTGATTCCATACAGGAACCGCTGTCATCTCCTTCCAGTCCCCCGTCTCTCTTTCAACTATATTGAACAGCTGATCCCGTCAAAGCGTTCCCAAGGAGGGGGTCGGTCTGCCTCAAAGTATCGTTATTGAGCAGGTGTGGGTGGGATCACGATAAATATGATTCTATTTTAGTGGCGTCTCCCAAAAACTGACGCTAATCTTGAAATTTTGTATCACGTCATATCTCCTGCGAAAAGTCGAAAACAATTCAGACCTAACCTCTGACGTAGATCCAACAATTATTGCACGGAATGGTTGCAAGTTAATAACATCATACAGAGGCAAACCAGAATTATCTCTGAATGAAGCTTCAGGAGTGGCTTGGAAAAGAAACGACACCAACAAAGTGGGGCTGGAAAGAAGTTATTGTCGATAATTCAAAAATTCTCATGCCGCTTTTCAGAGGATTTCGATGAATCTGAAGATAATTCTACTGAAAAGAAGCAGCCGGGCCTTTGCTTAATCACTGAAAATCAATTATCAGAAGAATCCTCAGGTTATCCGAGCGATATTGAAGAAGAAAAATAAGATAATAAAATTACAAATAGAAGCAGTATTGAAGAAGTAGATGATCAATTTAATTGTTAAGGTGAATATATAATAAAGTTTTGCATCAAATAATAACACTATATGGATCTTTTTTTTCGGACAATTGAATAGTGCAATTGGTTTTTGAGAATTATTTGGAAATTCAAACAAATTATTAATATTCATTAAAAAAAAGATGGTAACAGAATTCAATTTTTGAACATGTTTCTAAAAAGGGACTGTCTTATTTCATTATTTCACGAGGAAGTATAACCCAAGACGAAAAAATGGTGACATGAATTAAGTCTCTACGACAATTTTGGAGAGAGAATTTTGATTTGAAAAATATTTTGCCGGAAAAAGTGATTATCTCGATTATCTCTTGATATTTTTATCTGGAAAAATTTGTGGGCTTTTCGGGCACAAAAAGGTATCCATGTTTCGTCAAAATAAAATTATTATTTTGTAAATTAAAAATAAAAACGATAAAAGCGGTATTTCGCATTTTTCTTGGAGATTTTGAGGTTATATGAAAAAATCATTAATACAAAAGTGGTAGACCTTTTTATGATCTAAAACTTTTCTGTGGTACACTTTTATCTCCGACGTCAACTTTCGCCGTAAATCGCAATAATACAAAATTCTACCCCTTTTCACCCCCCAAAAATATCTGGAAACACCTCTGCTCACGCATTTATTTCTTCACGTTTATTATATGGCTATTCACCATTTCCAACTGTTCCCATCCAGTTAAAAATTTTCCAAGCAATTTTCTCTTTGTAAGAGTGTTATTTGGCTGGACTACTACCTGTATTTTAATTGTTGTATAACTTGTTCAACTGTAAGAGTTTCTCGAATATAACCCGGAAACATTCTTTGATAACTTGCCAATTTCCAAATTATAAATTTGTAGTGGTTCCTTATCCAATTTTTTGGTATTAAACGAGAATCAACACCAGGCATTGCATTAAACGCGAATTCTATCTCGTTAACTCCTATCAAGTCTTTGATATTAGGTACAACTGTAGCTCCATCTTCAGTTGAAACTGCTGTGGAAGATCTAATAAAATGAATTTAATAAAACAATTTTTTTGCTTTGCATAAAACTTACTCTTTAAAATGAATGTTCACAGCATTTTTCGGAGTGATACAAAACAAAGATTCATCTACTTTATTTCCAGGATGTAGAAAAGAACTTAATGAAATTCTATTTTTCCTCCTTTTAGCATTGTACAAAATACCTTCTATTGGCCTGTAATAAAAGTATTCCAATTAATAAGAATCGTACCACAAATACTCTTTTACTAACTTTTTATCACAGTCTAATTTTTCTTTCGAGATTCTTTCCATTATGTCCCTTCTCTTTTTCACTATAATTAATCTTTCTTCCAGTTTTCTAGCTTCTTTTTCAAAATCTACTACTTCTTTTGATTCAGAATCATCAAAAGTAAATCCACTATCACTGGTTAAAGTAAAATTATCTTCAAGTTTATCAACAATCTTCTTCTCAGTGAAACTTTCAATTACTGGTCGTTCTTTTGGTATAGGTGTAGAGCAAGCATTAATATTCATATTAAACTCTTTAACCGGTTGTTTGATGGGTGAGATTCCTGTGAGATCTTCATCAAAAATTAATTGTGCTTTTTGTAATTTTCTTGCTTCCATGGGTATTTGTTTTAAACATGAAATGCCCAATTTTCTTTTAGATTTTTTAATACTAGAATTGGTATCATTCAAACTTTTTACTGGGGTCGTAAAGTTGTCAGATTTGTTGGAATCTTTATTTAAAATATCATCAAAAAGGCAACTAGCTTTTTTTAATGCACTATGTGATAGTTGTAAGGATTTTCCTGAGGCACTGGAAAATTTCCCAAACATTTGAGGCATTATTTTAGTTTCATTTTCTTTTCCTAACAAGTTATCAAAATAATCCAACTTTTTTGCAGCTTTATTTGTGGTATGTGAAACATTCAAACTAGATCTTGGTATAAAAGCCTCATCATCTCCAATAATTTGGTCAAAATATTTCAATTTATCCTTGATAGTATTTTGAGTTCTACTATTTTTAAATTCTACATTCAGATCTTGTGCTTTACTTATGTAATTTGAATTTGTTGTTATTTCTTTACCTGAGGCTTTGGAAAATTGTCCAAAACCATCTATTTTAAATTTTTGTTCAACAGGTATTTTGGATAAAGATTTCAGTGTATTACTATTAATAAAATCATCAAAAAAACTCAATTTTTGCTTAATTGAAAATTTTTTCTGATTACTATCAACATTTTTCCCACAATTTGTAAAATCCTTTGAGTTTTCTAATTCTGAATCCATTTGTTTAAACAGTTCTACACTTTTACTTAAAGAACTAGATGATATGCTTACTTTTTTACCTGAAGACATAGAAAATCCTCCATAGGATGAGTTAAACTCAGTTTTCAACTTTTTATTTGGTACAAACTTTATTTCCTGCATCTCTCGTTTTTTTGACACAAGTATTTTATTTTTCTCGATAAAACTTACACTATAAAATTTGTTACTTATAGCTTCTGATTCATATAAATCTTTCTTACTAAATCCTTTAAATGGTGTGTCTGTTAAATTATTTAAAGCCTCTTCTGCAGCAAATATAATTTGGGTATCACTTAAACTATTTTCACTTATAAAAGTATTGTTATTATTTAACATGGTTGCGTCCATATCAACTTTTTTGAGAAAGTTGTATTTACTTTTTCTATGTGATTCAGTTTGACTACAATTTAGTATATCTTCAAAAAGTTTGGAGTGTTTATTTATTGTTTCAGAAGGTATTTCAATATTTTTACCAGTAGCTGTTTGAAAGTTTGATATTGTTGGTAAAATGATAGGTTTTTGTTGACTGGAACAAACTGTTCTGATTTCATTGTCGACAGGAGTAACTTTTTGAATTTGTTCTTGGACTGTAGTGGGAGTTTTAATTTTTTTTGGTGTTTTTGGAGCAGGAGAATTAGGCTTCTTAAAACACAAATCTTTTTTTCTATTAGTAACTAAAATCTTGTATGCATTTTCTCTATTTTTTTCAATTTGTTCGAGTCTATTTAAACATCCCAATAAATCTTCATCTTCAATTGAACCTAGGTTAAAATTGCTTTCGGTAAATACTTTACTTTGTTCAACTTCATGTTTTTCTTTTTTATTCTCTGTTTCGAATATCCTACTCAACTTTATTCGACTTTTCCTTTTATTATTTGTTCCAAAAAATTTTCTATTCACACTAGCATTTAAAATGGGTGACAAAGGTTTTTCAATTTCATTTTGAGCTAGACATGGGTTATTTAACAAACGTTCCATTTCACACTCGTCTTCTGCTTCTGCATTTATATTTATTTCAGTAATCATAATGTAAAATTTAAATATTAAATAACAAAATATAACCTAAAAAAATGTCAAATGTCAATCAAGTATCAAATGATTGGCCATATGATTGGCCGATTTTGGAGATGTTATGATTATCGGTAAACCAGTTTACCTTTTTGAATGTATCCTAGTTCGCTGTAAAGTGCTTTTCTAATTAAACTAGATATCATGGAGACTATATCTAGTCTCCATGCTACATATTTAAAATATCCATAATTTGAATCTAATGAAAAAAACAATTGATACATTGAGAGATTATTCTTGTTTTATAATTTCCAAAAAATTTAATAGTCTTTTCATTTCAATTAGTTGAGCTACTGTCACCGAGATAGAGCAGCAATGCTAACTTCCTAAAAATTAATTTTTTATGTTTTCAGTCTATGGTCTTGCGTAGAAATGATGTCCATTCGCGCGTTGCTGAAGACTTTCAAAACATACAAACATTTCAGTAGTCGGATTGTAGATGAAAGGTTTGAACATTTAAAAGTTTCCGTACGATTTAAATGTCTTTCGGTATACGTATTCATGTTGATTGTTGCGGTATTGTGTGAAAAAAAATCATGACTGAACAGTTTCAATTCGATTTAAACAGTGAATTCGAAAATAGAAATTACAAAAGTTGTTTCGCTCGTACAATGGCAGTAAATTCACAATACAAACAACCAAATACTTCGGATTATAAACAAATTAGTAGTAGTGAGGTTCAGAAAAGAAGAGAAATTGTCAAGAAAGAAGAGCAACCTTTAGTCCACAACATAGAAACTCAAGAAGTAAGGTTAAGAAAGGTTAGTCATTCTTTTTGTCAGATTTTTTTATTTATTATTTTCTAAATTGGTTGTTGAATATGTTTGTTTATATCTTTTTTATTCTTAACAATGTTGGGTTTTAAATGGTTTATTTACGATTGTGTATTGTTTCCTAAAATGGTATTTTTTTAACCCCAATCTCCTTCATTATATAGGTTGAAATTTAAGTAATTAGAAATTCCCCTAAAAAGGTCTTTTTAAGTTATAGTTATTAATAATTATTTCTGATTAACAACGTGTAAATTCCACTAGCGGTATAATATTATACGAGCTTCTTAAAACGTATTTTCATAGATAAGAAAATAGAGGATTTGTTTTAAAAAAAATTATCTAAAGCTTATTATTATAATTGTATTCAAGTACACTTCAGTACAAAGAATTGACTCTACCCTAGACCGGAACTATGGTCACTTCACACACACAACGTTCATGCCTGTAAAGAATGAAAAAAAATATATATACAACTCCGGTGTTCAGGAAAATAGCTGTTTCCTGTGAATCAACGGATTTAATGACTTGTATGTTTTGATTGCGGACCCTTGCTCAGAGGGCGGTACTATTATATCTGGCAGGTGGGCTGAGGTGGGCTACTACTTTGATAATTTTTTATGTTTTTTTTATTCGTCTGACATTAACAAGGTGAATTGCATTTTATTTATCGGCAATAAATTTATTGCCGTACAATCAGTTGCTGGCCTTAAGTCTTAGTTGAGTATATTACCTTTTAAAGCATAATGACCTTGTTCTTTATAAAATCAAAAGCTTGTGTGGGTAACTTATAAAGATTTTAACGAGTCTGTAAAATCTTTTTTCAAAGAAAGATCTTCCCTTTAGTAAAAGATGTAATTTAATACGAACAGCTGTTGGATTTTAACCACTCTCAGAATATCATTCACAAGTTATATTATACCTGCTCCTACATTCCAGAATTTATTTTCAGGGTATTTGTAACAGAATGCACCTGACGTTTGTTAAGATGAAATTTCAAAGTTTATTTTTAAACGATTTTTCTCAACTAGAGGTACGTTTATACATATAATTAATATTTAGCGGAAGACACTAAAAATTATATACCTTGTAAATGTGTGTAGGTATTTTTCTATTTCCTTTTATTGATGTATCTCTTTCATTTCCTGCTATAAAGGTACCAATTCAACAATGGATTGGGTTGTATTTATGAAAAAAGGATGTTGTTGTAAAAAGGAACGTGAAGAAATTTTTAAATTATCGACCATAATACAGGTGCATAATAATTATAATAACATCGGAATTATATAAATCACTATAAAGGTTCAAGAAAATACTTAGATATTTTATTGCGAATTTTGAGATGAGTTATGGAAATTTTTATACAGTGTGGAAAACAATTATGGAATAAAATTCTTTATGTCATTATTTTAGAAAATAATAAAAAATGCCGAGACATGTCAACTTTTGAATTAAGTTGTGCGTTATGTTAACATAAATTTAAATGTACATGGTGAATCACGCAAGTATGCCATAGTCGGTGTTGTTTTTTTAATGAAACACCCTGTATATTTGCATATTTTTGAAATCCTCTTAATGAACCGATTCCAACTAACTAAATAATGTATGGTCAATTATGAATTATACAGGGTGAAATTTTAAAATTAATAATTTATTACACTTGAAATATTGGTACTTTTTTAAATTAGCTAAATATGGATTTATCAAAAATCTAAACTAACTAATTATTAGACGTATTTGAATATTAAACAAAACCTGCTACGCCCATGAATTTATCATAAATACCTAAAAATTGCCTAAAAACGCCAATAATTAGACAAAATCTGTAAATAATGTGGATTGTTTTCTATTCTGTCAGTTGTTGATGTGTTGACAGTTTATACTGAAAAAGTGAAATCTTTGTCAAACACTCTTTCCTTGTCGACATAAGAATGAAATATTTAACTGAGACTCACCGAATTGAGATTTGATGATCGGGTACGGGGATAACCTCAGAAGTCAAGTTGAAGTGGCAAACTTATTTAATCACAGGTATCCCGAATTGCCTAATATTTCACACAGTACTGTGTCTAAAATTCATGAACAATTCAGAGAACTTGGACATACCTATCAAACCATTGAAAAGAAAACCACACTTCGTTGAAGATGATGTGAAAGTGGATATTTTGTTAAGTGTCGAAGAGAATCCAACTTAAAGTACACGTCAAATTGCCCGTGAAAATAATGTTAGTCATACAACTGTTCTAAGATGTCTTCATAAAGAAAAACTTCATCCCTACAAATTAACTTTTGTCCAGGAGTTAACAGAAGAACGATCTAGATCGTAGAATGGATTTCTGCGAAAGATTGATGAATACTCAGTACCCTCAAAAGGTGAACGTTTGGGCCAGTATCATAGGCATCCATATTATTGGTCCTATATTTATAAATGGAAATTTGACAGCTGAAAAATATTTAAATATGCTTAGAAATTAAGTTATTCCTGCGTTGGCAAACTTATATCCCAACGCAATAGATCCTAGCTTACCGAATGAAAAGGTTTGGTTCCAGCAAGACGGGGCAACACCCCATTATGCTTTAATGGTAAGAACTTATTTAGATGAAATTTTCCCCAATAAATGGATTGGACGAAGAGGTACTATTGAGTGGCCAGCTAGATCGCCAGACCTTACGCCGTTAGATTTTTTTTGTGGGGTTATCTCAAGAACAAAGTATATGCAACACAACCAACTAGCATTGTAGACCTCAAAGACAGGATAACTACAAAAATACGGAATATTTCACCTCAAACTTTAAACAAAGTTAAGAAGGAGTTTTATAGGAGACTGTGCTATTGCCAGCAACTAGGTGGAGAACATTTTGAGCATTTATTATTAAAATAAATTAATGTATTAAAATCAAATACATCAGGTATTTTATTTATTGTAGTTTTCAATATCATCGTTTATTTGGCTAATAATGAATTTATGCGTTACTTTATGGAAGCACTGTATGAAAAAATATGAATTTGATGCATTTATTTATAAATTTATGTTGTGTCCCCTTATTTCTGTTAACTTTCGCAACAGCAAAAAAATCAAGATGCCATTTTTATCCCCAATTTTTTTCAATTACTTTTATTTTGAATTATTTTTTCCACTTGCCGTTTTCACAAAATTCTTGGAAAATCTCTATTTTTGTACTATAATCACCAGCTTTTCTTCGCAAATAATTTTATTTTTTTTATGTATGTATTTTTCTATTGTGCCCCCTTACTTCTACTTAGTTTCTGAGGAGAGTCTCAGAAACTAGTAGTTCCTTTAGTCCTATTTCCCAGAGGAATTTTAGTATGTCTGCAGGCTTCAACCTGGGTAAATGTTCCTCTTCTATCCAGTAATCTCCCAGGTGCTCTAGGATTCTGAAGTGCTGTGCAATTGGAAAGTATGTGGATGGAGGTTTCTTCTTCCATGCCACAAAATCTGCATTCTTCTTCCTCCACTATTTTGAGCTTTTTCAGGTGCCCATTCAGGCGACAATGTCCTGTTAGGATCCCTGTTAAAACTCTTAGCGCAGTTTTACTTTGTCTTATGCATTCATTTGATCTCAACAGGTTGTGGTCACCCAGAAGAGACTTTGATTGTATAAGCCCTACTAGATCTTTCCAATGGTCAGATCTTCTCTTTTTCTCGGCTTTACCTATTTCTTCCAATATTACATTAGGGCTGATTCCCAAAAGGGTTCGGGTCCCCAGAAAGTTATTTCAGTCCCCCTCTTTGCTAGTTCTTCTGCTATTTCAATTCCTTCTATTCCAGTGTGTCCTGGAATCCATAGTAAGGCATATTGTTATCCCTTAGTTCATTGAGCTTTTGGCTGCTTGACTATCCGACATTATGATAATCCTTTGTCTTCTGTATTCTTTATCAATATTGAACTGGGCGCATTTTTTTATGTTGTGGATTTCCGCTTGAAAGATACTTGGGGTTTTTCTCAAGCTTTCAGAGTGATGGGTTCCTGGCCCGAACACTCCTATCCCAATTCCTTCTATTGCTTTTGAGCCGTCTGTGTACCATTGAATGGCATTCTTTCCAAGTCTGGTAATGGTATTTGGATCCCATTCCTTCTTGTTGCTTAATTCCGTAACGAATTTCTTTGAAAAGTTATACTATTTCATCATACCGTCTTGTGGCATATATGTCCCAGGTTCTCTGATTTCTAAGAAGTGGGGAGATGGTTCTTTTATATGTTGACATTTTAATCTAATTATACAGGGTTAAACTCGAAAGTTTATTTTTTTAATAATTCCTTTTCTAGCCAATTATTTGTTTTTTCAAGGGACAGCTTCTAAGAGATTCCGAATTAAATCCCACAAAAAATACAGTGGATTTGGTTAACCAAATATGACTACAAATACGTCAGTAGTGTACATGTTTCTACAATTTAAATTTATTTACTATCGTGAACATCTTTTAAAATCAAAACAATGGTAGGCATAATAAAAAATCTAAAATAACTTTCACTTCACACACCAATCTTGAGATTTATTTCGGAAAAAATCAGATAATATTCCTATTGTTTCAGTGCTTTAATTACCTACAGTTAAATAATAATGAGTAAAATATAACGCATAATAAAGCGGGATTATATAGTGGATGATTTATAAATAATCGAAAATTGTATTAAAATCGTCAGTCTAATAATAAAATCGTCCTAGTCCAGCAGGGGCGTATATAAGGGAAATGTTTGGGGGTTGAACCCCTCCCCCTCCATGAAAAAAACAATAAAGGTACAATAACTTTTTATTAGCATACTGCCTTCAATAAAGCTTTCCTATTCTGAACGTATCAGATAAATAAAAGCCCAAACCCCCCCCCCATGTAAAAGCTGTAGCTACGTGACTGTAGTCAAGTAACTGAAAATATCGAAAGCTCCTGAAAAGTCGCTCAAAAGTAATCAATTTGTAGGTCACGGCAGGAGTTTTTAAACGATAAGAAACTTGATGCGATTGAGTTTACGGAAGGGGGGGGGGGACGGCCCTCTAAATCCTGGAAACCGGGTTTCTCGCTAATATCTGGCTAAATATGCGAATTAGAGAATTTTTCTTCGGATAACAAATGAAGATCGTCTTATTATCTACAAAAATGGTCCCTATCATTTTTTTCGAAAATTCCTTAGTTATCAGGATCATGAGACCTAAATGTATCCTGCTCTGCCTGTAGGAATTCTGCTGTCTATGCATTAACTTGTTAGCGGGAGGACGAATTGTTCCATAAATCGGCAAAAAATCGTCAGTTTTCTATGATTCAAAGTTCATCGCAATGGGAAGACCCGTAGCTCTTCCATGTGACTTGCAGCTCGTTCGTACTTGACAAAAATATTTAAAAAAGCTATCAGTTTTTCCCCTAAGATTTGAGACTATTTCATTAATTTGTTCATATTTTTTATTAAAATAGTCTTTTATTCTAATTTTCTTTTTAAAATGGAACCTTAGGAGGTCTTGAATAATCTCAGAATTTTTTTTCTAATATCTTTCTTGCGTTTTGATGAAAAATTGAATTGTTTATTCATTTATTTAAAAAAAAGTCCGGTTTTTACCGGTGTGATCAATTTCCCTGATTTCTGGAAAATGATTGGATTTTATTGAATATCAAAAAGTACATTCGAAAATTAGACACTCTAAGCTTTAAAATGATGTCCATTGAAAAGCAATGTAAAGGATGATACATTTTTAAATCGCGCTTTTTCCACAGATTGTACAGAACTACAAAAACGGTTGAAAAATGTAAATAAACAAATCAATTTTTTCATCAAAACACAAGAAAGGTATTTAAAAAAAATGTCTGAGGTCATTCAAAAACTCCTAAGGTTCCATTATAAAAAAAATAGGATACGAGACTATTTTTTAAATATGAACAAATTAATGAAATAGCCAGCTTCTTGTATAAACTATCTAATTTTCTAAAATATTTTGGAACAGATGGCCCATACCTTGTGCCTAAATATCTACTGTAAGTTCCTTGTGGCATTACCTACTTATTATTTTTTCTCTTATTTTTTTTGGGAATCAAAACACAATAATGTTTTTTTTTTTATTTCGACGTTTCGGTAGCGTTCCAGCTACCGTTGTCAAGATTAACTAGTATTAAAATAATTTTTGGTTGTCGTATTTTTTTCGTTGTGTCAGATAGGGACCAAATAGTTATTTGTTTTACTAGGCATAAAAGCACAAGATTTAATGCCGCGGCTGGTGTTTCATAGCCGAGCGTAGCGAGGCTATGAAACCAGCCAAGGCATTAAATCTGCTTTTCTGTCGTGTGAAACATATAATTTTTTCTTCAAATTTGTTCCAATTCCACGCAAAATCGACTTTTTCATATTTAAATTGCGTTTCATTATCAATATCCAAATAACTATAGTATATTATTAAAGGAGCAATTTATGATAGCCATAATTCACGATGGGTGAATTATGGCCATAAATTGCGGGTAGAATACTATACTTTGTCCACGACACTTAATTTATTTATTAATAAATAAAAGTCAGTAGCGATTTGGCATATTACTAACCTCAAAATGTTGTGGCAGCTACTTCAAATAATTTGACATATATAGAGATGGGCGATACTGTAGAAAGTATCAATACAACGTACCGTTATAAATATATTGTTTTAAAATACCTAATATTAGAAAATATCGTTATGAAAAGTATCAATACTAAAAATTACAATACAAGGTGTCCATCTATAAATTGACACATTTTAACAACTTATAACTCGAGAACGGAGAAAGATATCGACATGCGGTTTTCACTAAACTTGCTAAATTTACTTCTAGTTTCTGTTGACGTTGTTGCCGCATGTAATTTTTTTCTGGAAATTGACGAAAAAAAAATTAAGGTTTTTGAATCAAAATTGTGATCTTAGAAGGACACCATGTAATTCTTAAAACCTTTGAAAAGACCATTTCTTCTTCTATCCAAAAATGTATACATTGTTGGCATTCACCCACGTTTTTAGGGAATAATTTACTTTTTCATGAAACCACTTCCAAATCTAAAGGACCACATTCTAACAACTTAAAACTATAGAATGAGACAAGGTATTGAAAACAGGTTTTACTGAAATTTTTAAAAATGTTTTAATTTGTATCTAACGTGGTTGCCAAGTCTCAAACGTCTGAAAGTTTCTTTAAAAATTTAATTTTTCAAATTCATATTGAGGGCTTCTTGCGAACTAAACTCCTATTTCTAATAATTACTTGCAAACCTTCATCCATAAATTATTATTTAATGGATTATCGTAAGCATTTTCAGTACACATTTTCTATTTGTTCTCATTTTTGTAAATTTACTTACCCAGCTGAGCATAGAATATGAATGACTTAATAAATGATATTAATTTATCAAGGGTGCTGTGTAACGCAAATCGAGTTGACAGAAGTGTCAGATTAGCAATAATTTTAGTGAAAGAGAAAGCTGGTACTTAAAAAAATGTTTACCAAAACCGAAAAAGCCCGGTGCGTTTTAGTGTTTAATGAAAGTAAATCAATTACGCATACACAAAGAAGATTTAAAAACATTTTTGAAAAAAATCCGCCTACTAGAAATTCTAATTCTATAAGCTGGGTAAGTCAGTTTACAGAAACAGGAACATTGGAGAGAAAAGAAAGACACATTGAAAACGCTCAAGATATTCTTTTAAATGATGTTTTAGAAAGAAACAATAATAAAATATCTATTAGAAAAATCGCTCAACCCTTACATATGCCAAAGAATAAGGTGCATAAGCTTTTAAAGATAATCAAGTTTAAAGCATATAAGATTCAGACTTTCCAAAAAATTGAGAATCAGGCAATCGAAAAGAGATTGTTTATGTGTGAGACGTTATTAGATTTGTTTAGAAATCAACCAAACGTTAATTTAATAATGTCAGATGAAGCAACATTTCACTTAAATGGCCGCGTAAACAAACATAACTGTAGGATTTGGGGTGATGAAAATCCTAGAGCATTCAACGAATTTGAAAGAGATTCCCCCAAGGTAAATGTGTGGTGTGGTGTCTCCAAAACAAAAATTTACGGACCATTTTTTTTCCAAGAACAAACAGTAAATGGGAACAATTATACGGATATGCTAGAACTCTTTTTCTATCCTCAACTACAACAAGAAGGTATACTAAATGATGTATATTTCCAGCAAGATGGTGCTCCACCGCATTACTCTTTAATAGCGAGGAATTCTTTGATTATAACCTTTGGAGACAAGTGGATAGGTCGAGCTGGTCCTATTGAATGGGCTCCCTATTCTCCAGACTTGACTGTACCGGATTTTTTTGTATGGGGGTACATTAAGGACAGATGCTACGATCCAACACCTTCAAATTTAGCAGAACTAAGGAATAACATAATCAATGTGTTTAATGAAATTACTCCAGAAATGCTCCAAAATGCATTTACACATTTTTTATTGCGCTTACATACATGTATTGAACAAAATTGAGGTCATATTCAACAATTACTTTATTAATGTATGTTTTGTTTTTTATTTTTAAGTAAAACCTGTTTTCAATACCTTGTCTCCTATAGTTTTAAGTTGTTAGAATGTGGTCCTTTAGATTTGGAAGTGGTTTCATGAAAAAGTAAATTATTCCCTAAAAATGTGGGTTAATGCCAACAATGTATACATTTTTGGATAGAAGAAGAAAGGGTCTTTTCAAAGGTTTTAAGAATTACAGGGTGTCCTATTTAATCTAAGATCACAAGTTCGGTTCAAAAACCTTAATTTTTTTTCGTCAATTTCCAGAAAAAAATTACATGCGGCAACAATGTCAACAGAACCTAGAAGTAAATTAAGCAAGTTTAGTGAAAACCGCATGTCGATATCTTTTTCCGTTCTCGAGTTATAAGTTGTTAAAATGTGTCAATTTATAGATGGACACCTTGTATTTTATAGATACGATATATGTCAGAAACAAATTTCCTCAACGAAATACCTACACAGATTTAATAGTTTATTCCATATTGTACCCCCATCTCTAGTCGTGAATTATGAACCATAATACACTACAGTGTATTATGAACCATAATACACTACAGTGTATTATGAACCATAATTCACG
>CAJUYI010003448.1:13060-23355 GCA_910591695.1 Galerucella pusilla | reverse complement strand
CATAATACACTACAGTGTATTATGAACCATAATTCACGACAGTTGATATATGGGTACCATATACCTTTAGTTAGGAGGTAAAATATTGACTTATTATTAGGTGGTCGTGGACAAAATTATTTTATCAAAGGTAACTGGGCCCTGCGTTACTATGTTTACCGCTGATGACGTTTGTTGAATATGTTTGTTTACTGTTTACTTTGTCATTGTCAATTTTGAAAAGTTGTCATGTTAGAAATGGATTTACTGCAAAGTGAGGATGAATTGATGCAATTAACATCACCTGAGATAAGAGACCAGGAGCGAGATGTGGAATTTAACTTTTTACCGGAAAAATCAAGAACTCTATATGAACTCACATACAGCAGATTCATGGAATATAGACAGAAGAAAAATATAGGATCTTTCTCTGAAAATGTGCTGATTGTCTATTTTTCCGATCTTTCAAAGAAAATGAAGCCTTCAACGTTATGGTCTACCTATTCGATGTTGAAAGCTACCCTGAACATAAAAAATAACATTGATTTGGCAAAATACCTGAAGTTACGGGCTTTTTTGAAACGCCAGTCAGACGGTTTCCATGCAAAAAAATTCCGAGTTTTTCAAAGAGAAGAAATCGAGAAATTTTTATCAGATGCCCCAGATGAACTGTATTTGTGTACGAAGGTAGGAATATATTGAAAATGATCTATTATGGATTAAAGAACTAATTTTCAATTTATATTTTAGGTTGTACTTATTGTTGCAGTCGCTGGGGCTTGTAGATGTGATGAGCTTTTGCAAATGAAAACAGATGATATACATGATATGGGCGACAAATTGCTAATTATGCTACCAAATACTAAGACCAAAAGATCAAGATCTTTTGTAGTAACGGAATATTTAAGCGTTTACAAAAAATATGCAGCCTCCAGACCCTCGAATTTAAATAATCGGCGTGTCTTCTATAAGTATGCGAACGGTAAAGCACATCATCAATTCATTGGCATTCACAAATTCGGTAAAATGCCAGAAGAAATTGCTACTTTTCTGGGACTATCCCATGCGAAAGAGTATACCGGGCACTGCTTTCGCAGAACTTCGGCCAAGTTGCTGGTGCATTCTGGTAGGGACATAACAATGTTGAAGCAACATGGGGGATGGAAGTCTTCCGCTGTCGCGGAGGGCTATATTGAGGACTCGCTAGCCAATACGTCGAACATCGGCAATAAAATATTATCTGGCGTTTCCGGAGTATCAAGTGTGGATACCAAAGTTGTTAATTTTACTGGAAAGGAGGGAAGTGGACAGAGTTCAATTGTATTAAATAATTGTTCACAATTCACCATAAATATATCTAATAAATAAAAATTTCGTGTTGTAGTTTGTAGTTTTGATGCAATAAAACCAGTTTATTATCATCAGCATCATTTTGAGTTTTCTTAATGTCATTGTCAATTTTAATAACCAGTTTGATTTAAATTATTACTTGGAAGGTTGCCTAGCAACGAACTTTTTCTGCCTAGGCATTAAAAGTACAACTTCTAAGCCTGCCAAGTGTCATTAAAAGGCCGCTCATTTGGAGAAAAAAATTATTTTAATACTAGTTAATCTTGACAACGGTAGCTGGAACGCTACCGAAACGTCGAAATAAAAAATAAAAAACATTGTGGTTTGATTCTCAAAAAATAAGAGAAGAAAAAATTACTAGTTATTGCATAGACAACAGAATTCCTACAGGCAGAGCAGCAGCTGAGATGAGGAGACTTCTAGATCTCATTATTTCGATAACTATCAAATTCTCGAAAAAAATGATAGAGACCATTTTTGTAGATAATAAGACGGTCTTCACTTTTTATCCGAAGAAAAATTGTCTTATTCGCATATTTAGCCAGATATTAGCGAGAAACCAAATTGAGCCCAAAGTGAAGTCTTCAGGGACTTTTCAGGAGCTTTGTCCCTTCATTTACTGGACTATCCGTAAAAATAATGAATGAGGTGAAATAGTTTTCGACAGCTGCTGTATGTGAGTTGTTGTGTGCTACTTTTCTTCTTCTTTCATCTTAAAAACGATGTTGTGAATGTGAAAAATTAAATTATCAACGGACAGAAGTATTTGTACATAGGCGCCAAATTTAAATAAAAAAAAGACCGAAAAGAAAAACAAACATACGACGAGCATTCTTAAAGTTATTTATGTTTTCCCGAGGATGTACGAGATTTCATGAAATTGTCGTAGAGCGAGGTCGAAAAACCGGTGGGGCTCGTCATCATTTTCTTTATTGGGGTCATTCAGATTTACGATTTTAGATTATTTGGTTAAAATAATTTTATTGCGGTGAAAAATTATTGCATTGTGATAATATTCCTTTTATTTGGAGAAAATATACAGGGTGTTTCTAAATTAGTGCGACAAAGTTCAGGAGGTGATTGCTCGTATGAAATTAAGATGGGACTTTTCTATAACCAAATTTCCTCAGCCAACCCATTTTCCGAGATACAACACTTAAAAGGTGACGACTAAAATTGTTTTTATTTTTTTTCTTAAATTTCAGTAAAGCTAGAAACTTGAAATCCTGTCAGTTTTGTACAGGGTGATCAGTTAAGGGTAGCGAGCGGTCATATCTCATAAGATATTGGTCGTATAGATTTAGAAAAAAAAATTCATGATAAAAGTCTCCAAGAGAAATTGTAGGAAATTATTTTCGAGTTTGTCAGACGTCCGCTAGAGGGCGTAACAACCAACACTAAGTAGAAAAATGGGATTTTTATAGAATTTTGCCTGATGAAAGTAAATCGATCCATCATCATCATTTCCATATTTACTGACTATTAACCTACACTTTTTGACTAAAATGTTTTGTTCTATCTATCAAAATAAAGCGGTGGGGGAAGTTCAATTGTTTTTTTAAACAAACCAAGATTTCTCCCGTTTCGCTTTACCGATTTTAACAAATATGGGCTCATATGAAAGAGCATAATTGACACTACAAAATGCTAAGTAGGTTTTGACTTTTTGACTTTCGTTTTCGCCTCTAGCTGGCGTTAACTGAAATGGTAGCAAATTTTGAGTTTTTTTCGAAAAAAAAAACAAATGTAATGGTATATTCATTTTTACATATTTTAAAAGATGATACATTTTTCTAAAATTTAATGATAAAAATTTATTATCTACCTTTTTTTGAACCTTTGATATTGAACAAAATATAATTTTATTACATTGAAAAATGGCACGCTACTGCTTTTTATCAAAATAAAAAGGTAGAACGTGTCGCGGGACACACGGTAGGAACTTTAGTTCCTTTCAAGCAAAAATTATGTAATACATCTGACGTTATAGATAAACAATTTGCATATTCCTCGGTGGTCGAGTAGTAAGCAAACCAGACTCACGCGGTAGACCCGGGTTCGATTCCCCGTGAAGAACTTTTTTCTTATTGTTAATTTTATTTTTAAATAATTATTCTGCTTGATATTAATAACGACAACAGGTAGACGTTTGAAATATTTAGCAGAATATTTATTATCATAGATAATGGTACGGTACCCTTCATGAGGGAGTCCGACTGGCAACATCTAAAAATAACAGCATCGTATATTTAAAAAGGGAAACTGTAGCATTATACAAATTGGACATTCAAGAACTGTACGTTTACCACACAAAAGTTAGTGGAAACATAAAATTGAATTGTTAAATTTTCAATTTGAAGTTATATTACAGTTTATAGAAATTTTTATTTTCTAGATTTTTTCTCAAGTGGGTCGTAGAAAAAATATGCTGTTCGACTCGTGTGGATTGTCCATATCGCACTTTAACGATTGAGCACTCCGCCTACGGCGTCGTGCTCAAACTTCGTCCTCGTGTGATATGGCCATCATATCCACACTAGTTGCACAAACTACTATTTCTATCAAAATATGCCCTTTTACTTTTAAAAACAACCTGCCAAATGTTAAATCAATTCAAATGTATTTCGAAAAGTAAATGTGCTAGACCCCTTAATCCTCATATCATTTTGTCCAATTTTACGAGAGGAATGAATCTACATGCAAACGTTGTAATTATCCTTAACGTTCGAGATGCTTATACCATTTTTTGCGCGATCGTATTGAAATAAATTCCGAATAAAATAATTTAAATTTCTTCGAAATGAACGAAATGTCAAAAGTGAAATTTATACTTCTCGATCAGTTTGAAATATATTTTGCATTTTGGTGAAATTGTTATTACTTTTCGACGTCTGAACGGTAAGTAAATCACTTACCGACGTGTTAAACTTAGAAACCAGTAAACACAACCTACCGTCCTGACAACCGATGCTGTAAATAAACAAAAAGATCAATCTCGCAAAAAATCATGGAAATAATAGTACCTAAAAATTTATCCGAACAAATTCAAGTAGATCACCAGCACTGCGAATACCAGCTTTGCATAGAATTTTAATATAGCATCGGTGGTTCAGTGGTAGAATGCTCGCCTTCCATGCGGGTGGCCGGGGTTCGATTACCGGCCGAATCATATTATTGATATTATTATGAATCGCTGCTTCGTAAACGAGAGAGAGACTCAGGAGAGAGCACACGCACGCAAGCAAGGCACATAACGTAACGTTCAGATCTTTTGCGTCGCGACCTCTTGTCGCTCAAACATAACCTGACGTAAAGAACTAAAGTTCCAAAAATCATTTTTCTACTACCGTGCGCTTTAAACCACTTTCCCGCACGCATTTTAGCTTTGAAAGTGTCACTTTCCCACACTAGTGCGGGAAAGTAAAATTATTCAAATCTTGACCTTATTAGATAGTTTTTTACTTCGGAAGTTATAACTATTCTTACACCAGGTGAATAAATAGTCCATCAAATAAAATCTACATGTTTTCTAGCTTTTTGTTGCATTTTTAATTTTCTGAAAATATAAAATAATGAAAATATTTTGATATAACCTTGTACATTCTCCAAAGTAGTGTCATAAAACACCTATCAAATCACCCGGGCTTGATGTAAGGAAAATATATCAAATGAAATTCTTCTACAAATGACTTAAAATTGTTGCCGTCACCTTCATCGTCATCTTTATGTGACCTGCAAACGATGCCATCCTCATCAACGTCATTCACTCAACAGTTAATACTAAATAACTCCACTGGACCGGCAATTTTAACTAATTCACAGAATGCAACAAATTGTGTTTCTAATAATAATATTTATAATAATAATTGATACCTAATAATAATAATAGTTTTTGGTTAAAGTTTTGTATATTATGCATGTTAAGATAAAATAAATTTTGATAAATGGGTTGATATACTTAATGTATATACGGTAGTAGAAAAAATAATGTTCCTAACTCATGCGTAAAGTGTCTTTCCCGCCCTTGACCGCTTGCCCGAACTCCGCTTCGCGTCGTTCGGGTCAACTGCAGTCGCGTGCGGGAAAGTATCACTTTCCGCACTTGTTAGGAAAATAACTATTTCGTGATTATTAGTTGCTAACAAAAAGATAAAAACTCCATTTTAGTCACTACCTTTTAAGGGTAATATCTCAGAAAGGGGTGTGCTAAGGAAATTTTTGTTATAGGAAAGACCCATCTTAACTTCATACGAGCAATCACCTACTGAATTTTGTCGCACTCGCATTCATTTAGAAACACTGTATTTACGACAGAAGAATAATAATAATAAATATCTTATTTTTGAAGTATGTTTTTTAAAGGGTTTTACTTAGCTTGCTTGGGTCAAACACCTTCAGATAAGGTGGAGCACAAATAGTTAGAACGATTTCTCCAAATTAGATGTTTATTTTCATAAAGCTATATTAAGCAATGGAAAGTGATTCAAGGTATGCGTTTTCCGTCCAGGGGCTCTAATAGCTTAATCACGGACTGAAGAAGACACCAAAATCACAATCAATACATGTCTTTTAGTAACGAAGTACGAAGGTCGTAAATGGTCGTATTTATATAATTGCCGGCAAAAGCTAAGGCGATATATTTTGAGACAAACTATGGAAAATAATACGGTTCCAGTTCAATTTCGTTAAAACCTTAAGATTCTTGGGCCCAACTCTGTGTTTTTAACCTTTACAGTTACTAGAATGGTACTACCAAACAATTTATTATTAACAATGAGTTCGCCAGCCACTCCCTTATAGTTATGCAAATATGTTATTCGTGAGATTCTATTTTGTAATGAATTAAAATAACTATTTTAATTATTATTAGTACCAACTAATTTATAGTTATTATTATTATGGATTTATTAACGCCATGGGAAGAAAATGTTCCTATTTATTATCTACACTTGAAATAATTACGTGCTGAACAAAGTGGGTTTATATTAATCGTTAACCTTATAAGAACAATGTTGTAGGTAGGTGTACGATATTAATTGTATCAATATTTTTGTGTTTACGATTTTCTTTACACTATTTTGATATAAACATCTAGTAATGCCTGACTTATAGTCCAGGCAATGTAAAGTTGTGAGAATTGTTTCCCTCCTAGTGGCTCCTTAATCATAGGCGTGAGCAGACTTTTTTATTAGGGGGGGCCAAATATCAAATCGGAATCTTTTGATGAAAAAACAACGAGCCGTGCCCGCCGAAACATTGCTTTTGCATATTGCCGCCCTTCAATTTCTCGCAATTCATTTTTAAGAATGAAAAACTGCTTTCTCCTATCATTGAAAAAATAGTTAAAATTTAAAAATTATAAAATGTTTTAATATTTGAGGAATTTGGGTGGAACGATTAGGGTGGGCCATGGCCCACCCTGCCCCCCCCCGTGGGCACGCCTATGGCTGCTTTTGCTTGACATAAGGGCAAAATTGATGTAGAATAAGATGCACTTACCCCGAACTCTGAAGTCGTTGCGGAAACATTATTAACGGGTTAATAAATGTGCGATTTCAGTGAAAAAAACGTTTTTCGTGCATATCATTTTACCCTTCAATTTTACAGAAAAAAACGTTAGTAACGTAAAAGAACTACAAAACAAGACTTTGCACGTCAAAAAATGTATAGTTTGGCAAGTTTATCTGAAACTACGGGGCATCGGTAAGTGGTGAGGAATTATGAGCATATCTGTCATAAACGTACAAATGGCGTACGGTACCTATTTTACCAAAAGTAAAACTGAAAATACAAATGACACTGACAATATCAACGCCACTGGATGAATCAATATCAGTCAATTAACGAAGTGAGAGGGAAGAACACACGCACGCGCTTGCCAATAAGAAGTCAGCTGGTCAGGCCTTTCGATAAAAATCACCAATTATGTAATTTGGAACGTGTGGTAGTTATGATTTTCGGCTTGAAGAAGCCCATGACAAATTTGAAAAAGTGCTCATGTTTTAATATTCATAAATTGAAAAAATAACGTTAATAGAAAAAATCCAAGGAAACAAGCACATTAAAGAATTAACGTTTATTCACATTGTTAATAATAGAAAGTCCCTTTTCTAATTATTATCACAGCATACTTATCACTTTAGCTTTTCCATAGCTATATCAAATTTTTTCGACTGCATTCCTTTCACGGCTTCAGATAAACTTGCCAAAGTGTACATTAGGTGCCAAGTTAAGTTAAGCAAAAAACAATTATTTTCAATATTATTAATAATAGTAAATTATACAGCAAGTTGGTGAAGACTATTATTATTGACGGAGCACCAAAATTATTTCGCGATGAGGTGCGAGGCTTATAAATGTCCTCACCACCCTTTTTTTTCCATCCTTAACATTTTTACTTTCCGCGGTCTGCTTTCTCCTTCCTCCTGCTTGCCCAGACTCGTCCCCTCTGAGGGGTCCAGAGGGTACCTCCTATCTTTTCAATCTCCGTCTACATCAACTTCCTTCCGTCCCCTACTACAATCTGCCTCCCCTGGCTTGTGCCCCCTTTCCCCACATACCCTACATAGGAAGGCTTGCCGACAGTCTCTGGCCATGTGCCCCACGCTCTTAGATAGCCAGCATTCCCTAATCTTCTCCACTCTCCTTGCCTTACATCCCGCTACCTGGTGGCCCTTCACTCCACATCCAAAACATCTGCCCTCCTCTCTCCCCTTTATAATATTTACCCTATTTAAGTCCAGCTTAATCTCTCGCTTTCCTAGTAAAGCTTCCGCTTTCTCACATTCCATCCTCACCACCGCCATTTTCATGACGTTCCTCTTCCTCACCACTTTCATCACCCTTGTCCCTTCACCAATTAATTCCTCTATTTTCCTCCTCACCACTTCATCTTCAATCCACGGGTCTATCCCCAACATCTTAATGGTTTTTGTTTCCATTCCCGCTTTCACCGCCCTAGCTCATGTTACCCTTTCCACATCCCTCAGAATTCCCCTGATCTCAACCCCTTTCTTTGCCTCTATAACCACCTCCCTGTTCCTTGAGACTCTAAGTCTATCTACCCACTTTCCTTCCATCTCCCTCAAACCCTTCTTAATCCTTTCCATCCCCTCCTGATTGACTTCTCCAATATCCTTCAGGATTACCGCCTAATTCCTGACCTCCTTTTCCTTTTCCCCATCTGTATAAATTGCCACCTCCGTCCCATTTGCTCTCACCTACGCGATCATCTTCCTCAGCACCTCCATCTCCACATGCTCAAGCCTGTGTAGCCCAACGCTTACCTTGCTCCCCACTTCTACAAACAGTGAACTCATCATATCAAACACCTTCCCTCTCATCCCTACAATCACCCTCCATCCGACAGATCAACTCCTCCGAGTTCACCCTTGTACCTTTTCTTTCCGTAGTACGTACCTCCTTAACCCACTCCATTTCCTCTCCTAGCATCGGGTACCTATTCCTAAACATCTTCTGTATCCCCTTCTCCATTCCACTGTTTTCCTTAGTCACCCATACCACTTTTATCCCCTAACATTGGATTTCCTACCTTTACCTCTATTCCCTCCCTCTTTCCATCATCCCAGTCCTTATCTTTAATCTCCATCCATCCCAGTCTCTTTTCCCCTCCTCCCATCGTGTTTGCATCCATCCCAGTCACTTTTCCCCTCCTCCCATCGTGTTTGCATTCTCTCCTCAACCTCTCTAATTCCCTCTGGAGACACTCTATCAGCCATTGGGGCGCGCCGTGTCGGGTAGGACAACCCATCTACGGAGACTTGTATGAGAGATCAGGGGTGAATCACTTCCAGCCTCCCTCATCCAACCCTCCGAAGCACGGCTTTTTTTTGAAATGTCGAACGTCACATGTCAAACGACACGTTGCCAAGTGTCCCGGCACGCATCCACCAACATAGGCCACCATTCTTCACCGAACACACACTCTGACGATAAACATAGGCAACCATTCTTACTCCAAACTATTAAATTGAAAATCTTCGACTGCAGTGAGATTCGAACCCAGAACCTTCGCGTCTATAGCAAAGCATTCAACACACCCTGCCATGAGCTCTTATAACAAAAAAAACCCAGGTCCTAACCGGGTTTTGAACCTACGACCTCTGAGTTGTGAGCTCGGCACCCTAGCAGATGCGCCAATCCACTCACCACCATAGTGTATATCAATTTTTTCCACTAGCCAAATGTAATACAAAAATTAAAAATAATTCACAAACGCACCATGAGAAGCGTTTACTCCATCGTCTTACTGATAAGTACACTGCCAGTTTTCGATATATTATGAACGTACTCGTTATGTCATCAGAATTTTAAACTAATGGCATTTTTATTCAAATAATTTTATCTTGATAGGTAATTTCAAGCAGCAAAAAAAAATCAAAAGACTCATCTAAATTTTTTTAACAGTACATTATAATATTAATCTGTATACCTATAATTACATCAATTCATTTAATTTAAAGCGTTAAATAAACAAAAAATATATATATTAATTAAAGACCTCGATGGAATAATATAATTGTTAATAAATATTTGCAAGCAAGCACAAAAGTAATGATATATTTATAAGTTAATTATTACCACGGTCGTACCGACAAAATTTTTCAAAGCAATTCATAAAATTATAAAAATATTCATTTAACACATATATTATAAGCAAGCACAAAAATAATGATAAATAAGTTAATTATTATCGTGCGTAATTACCACGGTCGTGTCGACAAAATTTTCCAAAGGGATGTATAAATTTAAAAATGTTTATTCCAGTTGAAATTAAATAATTGTCCGATTGTTTTTTTTTCAAGTGCGGCATTGATATAGCGTAACATTCGTTCTGTGTCTACCTTAGATAATAATATAGCGGAAATAATTATTACTGAAATACTAATAAAAGAAATAAAGCACACATATAATATGTGTATATCTATGGACATGGTTGACACCCA
>CAJUYI010003448.1:0-13050 GCA_910591695.1 Galerucella pusilla | reverse complement strand
AAGGATTTTGTAGAACGAAACGAGATCTTTTTATATTTCTTTTGTTATTAATAATAGTACAGAAATGTTTTTATTTTTTTAAATTAAAAAAATATTTTTAATTTTCAACAGTGTTATAATTTAGAAACGAGGACCAATTAGTAGGTCCTCAGTTTTTGATGATCCTTTAAGTGGACAGGTCTATTTTTCAAAATATTATTGAATTCATGAATCATATTTTTCATTGTTAAATTTGAGAAAAATGGAAAGAAGATATTTTTTTTTCAGTGAAACTCGTAAAAAATGATTCAAAAAATTTTTAAAAATTAATTCCTGTCCATAAGTACTTGGTAGTTATTGGAAAAAATACACGAATATTTTTAAAATAATTATTAAAAAGTAATCTTGCAGAAATCATTAAATATCTTGAAAAATACAAATTTTTGGATATGTAAACGTTATTAGTTTTTCACGTGAAAACCATTGAGGAATACAAAATTGAATAAAAATTGCTTCAAATGTCAGTGGCGTAAACAATGGGAGGGGAAAGGTAACATATTCTTTTATCTAAATGCACACTGGATCAAAAATTGAAAAATATTTTTCCATCAAAACAGGGACGTATATAAGGGGGGGTTTGGGGGTTCAAACCCTCCCCATAGAAAATACAATAAAGGTACAATAATTTTTTATTAGCATACTGCCGCAATATGAGTATTCTTCGGGATGTGGCAATAGAAATAGATTGTTAATAATTTAGCTGAAGAGGTTAAATTTACTTTTGTGAGATTGATTTTCTGTTTTAATAAAAGCTTCATTTTTCAATCATCTAACACTTTTTAAAATAGGTGCTCCCAAATTAATATACAGGTAACATCTCGGCTGGTATGGGAATGCGGCGAAGAACTTAGAAGACTGGCGACTCGGAACAGTGTAATACTGGATGGGTCCCAGGTCACAAAGGAATCGCTGGCAATGAAAAAGCTGACGAACTTGCAAGAGCAGGATCGTCAACACTGATGAACTGATCCGAACCATTTGTGGGCATCCCCAGATGCTTCATTTTAAGAATATAAAACTGCTTCCTCGTATCATTGAAAGAACGTTAAAATTTAATAATTATAAAATGTTTTTAATAAATTGATATTTTGAGAAATTGGGGTGGACCCTGCCTCCCCTGTAGGCACGCCTATGTCTGTGACCAAGTAAAAAATTATGTCAATGAAGAAACTGGTACTTTATTTGAAATAACGACGATCCGATCTTATTTTGGAAGAAAATTATTTGTAGGTGAATTGTTATTGATCAACTAATATTTTTATTACACGATATTTCATGAGTTGAGCGAAACAAATTGAAAAGTTTCTGTAACAGATCGGAATCGATGGCCCGTGCTTACTTTTAATCCGCTTCATTAGTAAAGAATTTGACAATAATCATTGGAAATTCACATCTTCGACCTACTTGACAAATTGAACGTTTTGAAAACTATATATACAGCGTGAACCATTTGAAAAAAGAGCGCAAAGATACAAAGATTGCAATTAGACGAGAAAAAATGTGTTTTTAGGTTCACAGCTTTTCGAGGAAGGAAACAGTTTAGAATTAAAGCCGTCTGTGTACCATTGAATGACATTCTTTCCAAGTATTAAAATAAAACTCTGTCATTATTTTAGAAAATTATAAAAAATGCCGAGACACGTCAACTTTTGAATTGAGGTGTGCGTTATGTAAACATAAATTTAAATGTACAGGGTGATTCACGCAAGTATGCCATCGTCGTTTTTTTTAAAGAAACACCCTGTATATTTGCATATTTTTTTAAATCCTCTTAATGAACCGATTCCAACAAACTAAGTAATGTATGGTCAATTATAAATTATACAGAATGAAATTTTAAAATTAATAATTAATTACATAAATACCTGAAAATTGCCTAAAAACGCCAATAATTAAACAAAATCGGTAAATAATGTGGAATGTTTTCAATCGGTAAATAATGTGGATTGTTTTCTATTCTGTCAGTTGTTGATGTGTTGACAGTTTATACTGAAAAAGTAAAATCTTTGTCGAACACTCTTTCCTTGTCGACATAACAATGAAATATTTAACTGAAAGTCACCGAATGATGATCGGGTACGGGGATAACTGCAAAAATCAAGTTGAAGTGGCAAACTTATTTAATCACAGGTATCCCGAATTCCCTAATATTTCACAAAGTACTGTGTCTAAAATTCATGCACAATTCAGAGAACTTGGACATGTCAAACCATTGAAAAGAAAACCACACTTCGTTGAAGATGATGTGAAAGTGGATATTTTGTTAAGTGTCGAAGAGAATCCAACTTCAAGTACACGTCAAATTGCCCGTGAAAATAATGCTAGTCATACAACTGTTCTAAGATGTCTTCATAAAGAAAAACTTCATACCTATAAATTAACTTTTGTGCAGGAGTTAATAGAAGACGATCCAGATCGTAGAATGGATTTCTGCGAAATATTGATGAATACCATGAGTACCATTCTTTTTTCTGACGAATCAACATTCACATTGAATGGAAAGGTAAACCGACAGAACTGTGGATATTGGTCAGCAGAGAATCCTAATTAGATGCGTGAGACACATACTCAGTACCCTCAAAAGGTGAACGTTTGGGCCGGTATCATAGGCGACCATATTATTGGTCCTATATTTATAGATTGAAATTTAACAGCTGAAAAATATTTAAATATGCTTAGAAATGAAGTTATTCCTGCGTTGGCAAACTTTTATCCCAACGCAATAGATCCTAGCTTACCGAATGAAAATGTTTGGTTCCAACAAGACGGGATAACACCCCATTATGCTTTAATGGTAAGAACTTATTTAGATGAAATTTTCCCAATAAATGGATTGGACGAAGAGGTACTATTGAGTGGCCAGCTAGATTGCCAGACCTTACGCCGTTAGATTTTTTTTTGGAGTTATCTCAAGAACAAAGTATATGCAACACAACCAACTAGCATTGTAGACCTCAAAGTCAGGATAACTACAGAAATACGGAATATTTCACCTCAAACTTTAAACAAAGTTAAGGAGGAGTTCTATAGGAGACTGTGCTATTGCCAACAACTAGGTGGAGAACATTTTGCTCATTTATTTCAATGTATCAAAATCAAATACATCAGGTAGGTATTTTATGTATGTGTTTAATAACTGTAAAAATAAAAAATCCACCCTGTATAATTCATAATTGACCATACATCATTTAGTTTGTTGGAATCGGTTCATTAAGAGGATTTAAAAATATGCTAATATACAGGGTGTTCCATTAAAAAACAACAACACCGACTATGGCATACTTGCGTGAATCACCCTGTACATTTAAATTAATTTTTACATAACGCACAACTCAATTCAAAAGTTGACGTGTTTCGGCATTTTTTATAATTTTCTAAAATAATGGCATAAAGAATTTTATTCCACACTGTATATTTGGTCGTTAAGAAGATTATCTGATAATTACAGAATTTCAAGTTTCTATCTTAACTGAAATTTTAGAAAAAAAATATTATCTCAATTTCAATCACCACCTTATATGGGTGATATCTCGGAAAGGGGTGGGCCGAAGAAACTTTGTTATAGTAAAGACCCACCTTAATTTCATACGAGCAATGACCTCCCGAATTTTGTCGCATTAATTAAGAAACACCCTGTATTTCAACACTATCCATTTAATCAAAATTTGTAAAAACATTAATTTCAAAATTCACAATTAAAAGCATATTATCCTGAACGTATAAAAATTTTTGAGAATTTTCTCTTCAATTGAATAGCCATCGTAGTTTGGTGTGAACCAAGTGTTAATATTACCTTTGAGAATACAAATTACGTTTGCTAAGAACAATACAGTTCCATGAACTTCAACAAAAAAAAATTTAAATAAAAAACGTCTCGTCGTTGTATAGAACAAGTTCCCAGCAATTTGTAACTTTAAACGGGCCGTCACAAATTATGTCGGTAGATAGTAATTACGTGTTTTTTTTAAACTTGTAAAATTTTAGTTGGATTTGAATGTAGTGCAAGTCAACGGAAAGGGAAGTCAAAAATACCGATCGTAAAACTATCAAAATCTTGTACCATTGTTGGTAGAGGTCATTCCCATTTTACCGACCTGTAATCTATGTTTTAAATTACCATTTTCGTATACTTCAAGTATTCCGCATTTGTTACGTTGAGTCATACTTAGATTATACAGGGTGTCCCGTAAATTGGAGGCATGGTAGATCGTTAAGAATTATTATTACCCAAATGCAACTTTTCTCTAAACTTTTTAGTTTGTGAGATACAGGTTTAAAGGTGTAGAAGAAATACACATTTTATTTGATATTCTCTTGGGGGATGGAAGTGCAAATTTAAATTTTTTTGTAAATTATTGTTACTTCAAAACACATCGACAGTATTAATTATGTCAAATTCTAATAAGCCAGTGGCGTGGTTATTCAAAAATATGGTACAATAAAGGTTTACGAACCCCTCGTACCACGTCACTGGCTTATTAGAATTTGACATAATTAATACTGTTGATGTATTCTGAAAAGACAATAACCTACAAAAAATTTTAAATTTGTACTTTCATCCCCCGAAAAGATATGAAATAAAATGTATATTTCTTCTACACCTTTAAACAGCCTGTATCTCACAAACTAAGAATGTTAGAGGAAAGTTGCATTTGGGTATTTTATGCAGTGTGGAATAAAATTCTTTATGTCATTATTTTAGAAAATTATAAAAAATAGTGAGACACGTCAACTTTTGAATTGAGTTGTGCGTTATGTAAACATACAAGTAAATGTACAGGGTGATTCACGCAAGTATGCCATAGTCGGTGTTTTTACAGTTATTAAACACATACATAAAATACCTGATGTATTTGATTTTAATACATTAAAATAAATGCTCAAAATGTTCTCCACCTAGTTGTTGGCAATAGCACAGTCTCCTATAGAACTCCTCCTTAACTTTGTTAAAAGTTTGAGATGAAATATTCCGTATTTCTGTAGTTATCCTGTCTTTGAGGTATACAATGCTAGTTGGTTGTGTTGCATATAATTTGTTCTTGAGATAACCCCACAAAAAAAATCTAACGGCGTAAGGTCTGGCGATATAGCTGGCCACTCAATACTACCTCTTCGTCCAATCGATTTATTGGGGAAGATTTCATCTAAATAAGTTCTTACCATTAAAGCATAATGGGGTGTTGCCCCGTCTTGCTATAACCAAACATTTTCATTCGGTAAGCTAGGATCTATTGCGTTGGGATATAAGTTTGCCAACGCAGGAATAACTTCATTTCTAAGCATATTTAATTATTTTTCAGCTGTCAAATTTCCATCTATAAATATAGGACCAATAATATGGTCGCCTATGATACCGGCCCAAACGTTCACCTTTTGAGGGTACTGAGCATGTGTCTCACGCATCCTATTAGGATTCTCTGCTGACCAATATCTACAGTTCTGTTGGTTTACCTCTTCATTCAATGTGAATGTTGATTCGTCAGAAAAAAGAATGGTACCAAGAGATATCTCATTTCTGTTCAGCTTATTCATCGATCTTTCGCAGAAATCCATTCTACGATCTGGATCGTCTTCTATTAACTCCTACACAAAAGTTAATTTGTAGGGATGAAGTTTTTCTTTATGAAGACATCTTAGAACAGTTGTATGACTAACATTATTTTCACGGGCAATTTGACGTGTACTTGAAGTTGGATTCTCTTCGACACTTAACAAAATATCCACTTTCACATCATCTTCAACGAAGTGTGGTTTTCTTTTCAATAGTTTGACATGTATAAGTTCTCTTAATTGTGCATGAGTTTTAGACACAGTACTTTGTGAACTATTAGGCAATTCGGGATACCTGTGATTAAATAAGTTTGCCACTTAAACTTGACTTCTGCAGTTATCTCCGTACCCGATCATCATTAAAATCTCAATTCGGTGAGTCTCAGTTAAATATTTCATTGTTATGTCGACAAGGAAAGAGTGTTTGACAAAGATTTCACTTTCTCAGTATAAACTGTCAACTTATCAACAACTGACAGAATAGAAAACAATCCACATTATTTACCGATTTAAAACAATCCACATTTTTTACCGATTTTGTCTAATTATTGGCGTTTTTAGGCAATTTTTATGTATTTATGATAAAATTCATGGGCGTAGCAGGTTTTGTTTAATATACAAATACGTCTAATAATTAGTTAGTTTAGATTTTTGATAAATCCATATTTAGCTAATTTAAAAAAGTACCAATAATTCAAGTGTAATAAATTATTAATTTTAAAATTTCACCCTGTATAATTTATAATTGACCATACATTATTTAGTTTGTTGGAATCGGTTCATTAAGAGAATTTCAAAAATATGCAAATATACAGGGTGTTTCAATAAAAAAAACAACACCGACTATGGCATACTTGCGTGAATCACCATGTACATTTAAATTTATGTTTACATAACGCACAACTCAATTCAAAAGTTGACGTGTCTCGGCTTTTTTTATAATTTTCTAAAATAATGACATAAAGAATTTTATTCCATAAGTAGTTTCCACACTGTATAATTCTTAACGATCTTTCATACCTCTAATTTACGGTACTTATTTACGGGACACCCTGTATAGGGGTGATCAAAAAATGCCACAATATCCAGAGAAACTTGATTAATATATCCGAAAGACATCTGTTACCATTTGGTGTTATTGCGTAGGAGGTAAATTGACCTGCTTTTATTCGATACGAGTCCCTTAAAAGGTTTCTTTACGAATGCAATAAATTGATATGAGTCAGTAATTTTCAAACGGGCTTCTCTTCATCAAGACGTTGAATGGTTGAATGTCAAAAACTTGAACAATATATTAAAAGTAAAGTTCACCTTGAGTCGTTTCATTTCAGTGAAAATTTGGTTGTGAAATGTAATATCGTGCACCATACCTGCCTGACCATCCAATTGCCAGTTTTATGTCTTTATTTTTTTCTGATAGTCCAGTAAAAAAATCGTGAATTGACTTTTTTGCTAGAAGGCACCGATAAGGTTGATAAAGTGAATTTGGGCATGGGGAATGAAATGAGCAAAATCGGGGAAAGGAAAATACCGAAAAAAGTTTCAATTAAATGTTGTAGAGTGTGAAATTTTACCCCTATTAGCCTTGAACATTCAACGTGTTATATCGGAGGTAGTAGGTACTAGAGTGCCACCAAGATTTAGCTAACGCCTCGGCAGATAACAATATTATCCTGAGGTGGGTTAAAGGGCACGACAGGAGTAAAGGTAATAGCATTGCCGATTCTTTAGCCAGGGAAGCAGCAGGACTAAAAATTTTAGAACCTAGTGACACCTACGGCCTAACGAATTCGACAATCATTGCGGAACTAGCCATGCTCAATCCCTGGGCGAGACTGGGAAGCTGGCGCCGAAGAAATATTTGGCGATGACCAGGAAAAACCTACGTTTAACAGTAGAATTTCTTACTGGCTACTGTCGACTAAAGAAACACCTCCATACTATGGGGCTAGTGGACACACATCTATGCAGAATGTGTGACCAGGAAGATGAAACTGTCAGGCATGTCTTATGCGAGTGTCCGGAGTTATCGTCAATAAGAGAGTGTGTGTTCGGTGAGTCTTGGCCTACACCTGCCGATATAAAGGAGATGTCTCCTAGTGACCTGTCCACCTTCCTGAGAAGGACAGGATGGACAATGACCTAGGAGGACAACTCCTCGGGAGGATGTAAAATGGGTCACATGTGGCCTAAGTGCTGTGAGCCTACACACTCACCCTCCGTACTCTACAGATACAGATACATACCTCTACTTACCGCCCTCACCTCCCACCCTCTAAGATAATGTGATCGTTAATCTATTTTAGATGAATATTTTTTATATTGAAAAATATAACACATTGATAAATATTATAATACTATTTACTGAAGGGGTACAATCCATCAATTCTTCATCGGAGGACATTTTTCTTGATTTATTATTCGCGCGAACTTAATATCCATCCGACTTTATCTGACATTTATTTATATTGTTGACAGTAGTTGTTAAATGTAATATTTTAGGTGTGTTCAGAACAAAACAAAGATTTATTAATTTTGATCGGGACATGATGGTTGTAAATAAAATAGTATACGAACCTCGGTAGGAAGTTTCATTCCTGTCTCTCGACAGTAATGAAACTCTTCCCACCTCGGTGTGTAATATACTATTAACGACTCACTCGAGATGAATTGTCTCATAATGCGAACGATGTCTTTTTAAATTCTCACCGAATAGAAAATATACCTACAACGGAATGTTTACTAATAAATGGTTTCATTCTTCTTCATTATGTTTATGTAGTACATGGCGTAGTTTACGGTTGTTATAGGTATCTGCCGGATTAGATGAACATTTTACCGTTAAAGATTTGTAATGTATGTCCTATTCTCTATACAATTATTGATAATAACAGTACGAGCTAGGAGATTGTATTTTTTGTTTTTGTAAATCGCTTTAGGATGCCCGTATATATGTACTGGGTGTTTAAATCAACGGTGTGGCTAGAGGAAATATGGATATACAATTAGAATTCTACCTTGGGGTGGAAGTTTATATGACATATCTAGGAATCCGTCAGAAATTTAAGCAAGCGAGTTAGTCCGGGGAAGTAAGGATTTAAAATGGACAAGAGTATATATAGACTACTTTCCTAGATTTGTGAGAAGATTCGGCTCGAGCTTGCGATGCAGCTTGCAAGCATAGCTTGGAGCACGTGAAATGCAATAGTTTTTCGTCCACAACCTTTTTAGATTTGATTGTACAAAAAAATTGTGGGCATCAAAATTGTAGGGAATTTTATACCTTATAAGATGACGTAATGCAATATTTACCGCTATTTTTTAAAAATTGAAATAATTTTTGCAAAATGTTTTTTTAGCGACTTCATAATATATGAAAATATAGTAGTCCGACACCAGAAAACGTTGGTATTTTCAGATTTTGAAAATTCAAAATGGCGGCCCTACAACATTTCAATATATATATATTTTTTAAATCTTTCTCATTTACTGCAATCGATAGATAATAGGTTGTAGTTTTATGAACAATAACAAACATTTTTTTAATTTTTTTAGTTTAATTGGAAAAAAAATTTTTTCTCCATTTTCTTGAATTTCACGTTTGGAAAATATGATTCATGGATTCATTAATATTTTGAAAACGTTCAATAGCCACTGAGCCAATAAAAACGAATGAGAACCATAAAACTTCGTTCAACCGCGCACGTCTCTTAATACACATACCAAGCCTCTAACTGCCTTCTTCGGTTCACTCTTTGAGTAAACTGTTGAATTTTTATTTATCAATTGACAGTACGTGAATGAAAAAAATGAGAGTATTTAGAGTTTTTATTGAAAAATTCAACGAGTCTATCAGTATCTAACTCAAAATTTTTAATTATTTTGTGTCAGTGGCTATTCAACTTTGAACACTTCTCTTCTAATTATCGAATCTGAATTTTTTTTTTCAAAATACGTGGTTTTTGGAGACAAACATTTTCGAAATATGAATGAATCAATGAATCATATTTTTCATTGTCAAATTTAAGAAAAACGGAGAGAAACATTTTTTTTAGTAAAACTCCTAAAAATAATGTAAAAAAGTTGAAAAGAATTTCTTGTTATTGTTCATAAAACTTCAACTTATTATCTATCGATTGCAGTAAACCACGTATCGATAGAGTAAATGTTCATGGAAATGAGAAAAACATAAACTAATTTGTATTTTGATGGAAGTTCAACCTTATTGAGTTCTGTGAATGTCAATAGTATTAATTTAAATACAATTTCCTAAGATTTGAAAAATCGAAACATTAATATTTCAAACAATACCAACGGCACTTTCCATTTTAATTACTTTATAGGTCCGCCATTTTGGAATTTTTTAAATCTGAAAACACCAACGTTTTCAGGTGCCAGACTACTATATTTTTATATATTATGAAGTCGTTATTATTATTCTAATCATGTTTCTCTCAAAAAACCATTTTGCAAACATTTTTTAAATTTTTCAAAAATTAATGGTTGAAAAAAATGTTTTCCTAAATATTGCATCACGTCATATTATAGGGTATAAAATTCCCTACAATTTTTATGCCAACAATTTTTTTGTGCAATCTAATCTAAAAAAGTTATCTACGAAAAACTGCTGCATTTTACGTGCTCCAAGCTATGCTTGCAAGCTGCATCGCAAGCTCGAGCGTAATTTTCTCACAAATCAAGGAAAGTAGTCTATACTACATATTATACTATCTTTAAAAAAAAGTAAATCTCTACTGGAAATCTTTTCAATTTCACGATAACTTGCGGCCTAACTTCCCCGGACTAAATAGTATACGCTTTCCGTCCCCCTTGGATTAGAGTTTATTTTTGTAAGAAATCGGTCCGCAATTTGGTTTAGTATTATTTTTTTTGTTTTCGTTGAAAATACTAAACTAGCTAGAAATGCATGGGAAGCAAAGGTGATTTTTAAAAGAGACTGATATAGACCAAAACAATCATAGGATAACAACATAGTCAAAATATAAAAGGAGAGAGGAAAAACGATTATAAAAGAAAAACAATTAGAAACAAATAGAAAATAATAAAAAACTTTTGTTGAAAAATTTTGATATCTTAAAACCCTTTCATTGTGTTTAAAAAAAAACAACCTTGCGCAACAAATTTTGTTTCAAAAAAGAAGTCACACTTTTTTTTATTTTTCGAAAAATCCCAACTGGAGCCTATTTGAAGACTTCTATTTTTGTATCGCTTCATCTAAAACAATTCATAAATTAAATTAGGTGAAAAAGACATCATTTTAATTCCACATCCTGCATCTGAATAATAGTCCAGTAAATGAAGGGACAAATATCCTTAAAAGTCTTCACTTTGGGCTCAATTTGTAGGTCACGGCAGGTGTTTTTAAACGAGAAAAAACTTAACGCGATTGAGTTTACGGAAGGGGGGCAAATGGCCCCCTAAACCCTGGAAAACGGGTTTCTCGCTAATATCTGGCTAAATATGCGAATTAGAGAATTTTTCTTTCCATAAAAAATAAAGATTGTCTTATTATCTACAGAAATAGTCCCTATCATTTTTTCGAAAATTCGATAGTTATCGAGATAATGAGACCTGAAAGTCTCCTCATTTCAATTCCTACCATCAGCTGCTGAAATGAGGAGACTTTTAGGTCACATTATCTCGATAACTATCGAATTTTAGAAAAAAATGATAGGAACTACTTTTGTAGATAATAAGACGATCTTCATTTTTTATCCAAAGAAAAATTCTCTAATTCGCATAGTTAGCCAGATATTGAAAAGAAACCCGTTTTCCAGGGTTTAGGAGTTTTCCAATCATGTTAAGTTTTTTCTCGTTTAAAAACAATTGCCGTGACCTATAAATTGAGCCCAAAGTGAAGTCTTAAGGGACTTTTCAGGAGTTTTCGATATTTTCAGGTTTTCAGTTACTGGACCATAATAATAACAGGAAGTTACAATTAATTCCGACCAAAACTAATGATATCTAAAAGGAATTCAGTTTCACTTTCAATCACTAAAATTTAATGTTATTAGACAACGCAAATCGAACAAATAAAAACAAATCCTTTGATCCCGAAATAACGATCGGGAAGAGATTCATAAACGTTTATTAAAATTAATGAAAGCAGCGCTTCTATTTTTTGCTACCGAGTAAATTTCAATTTCACCGTGGTACGTTTGAAAACATTCAAAAATATTTTCGAATTGGCGACAACACCCGCTTAATATTCTTGTTGTTCACACATACCAATTGAAAACTTGGTGAATATCAAATGAGTTCTTAAACAAACCGAAATTCTTTTATTAAAGTCAATAGGAGATGTTTATTTAAAGAATTGAGAAGAAATGTGTGGTTTGTCAAGCTATTGTACAAAAATAATATTTTACGAAAGCTCGACTGAAAAAACAGACACACTGTGGCTGGGCACGTCTAAATATCCATTTATTTATTGTCTTTTGCCAACAATCGTCCTTGTTTGTGATTGAAATTGATACATCTACAATTTTTTTTATAACCGTTAAGATCGTATTTCATTAAATTATATATTTGGTTATCTTGTTTCTTCTAAAGTGGAATAATTATTAAATACCGAGACGCGATCAAGGCCGTTTGAAACTCAAACGCTTTTGCTTATCCTCATACTGGAAAGTAATTTTTTGTTTGGAAAAAAGATGAAATTTTTTAAATCGCCATACCGAAAAACGAAATTCCTAGGAAATCAAATTTTTTTTTTTTTAATTCTTCAACATTGATCTTTAATATCTCGTGTTCCTGATATATTTTTTTCCGCAAACGTCAAAAAAGTAGACATTATTAACGTCAATTCATGATGTTGAAGTATGATTTCACAGACGCCACTTTTTTGTACGGCCGTGAGCGGACAAAAATAGTAGTTTACCTAACTAGTGCGGAAAGTGATACTTTTCCGCACGCTATTGCAGATGGCCGAACGACGCTTTAGCGGAGTTCGGCCAGCAATCGCGTGCGGAAAAGTATCACTTTCCGCACTAGTTAGGTACACTATTTTTTCTACTAGCATGCGGAAAGAACCCAAAAGTAATCATAAATCAACATTTCTCATTATATACATATCAACAAATTAATTATTATTATTATTATTCATTTGATGAGGCTTATACCAGGGCCTTAAAAAAATTATTGAAAAATAAGTTTTTTTTTTATTAAAAATTATAGCAGCATTATAATAAATTTATTAATTTTTCAGTCATTTGGTAAACTTGGATATACAAAATACATATTTTGAATATTCAAATGTCAGTATATTCCTCAAATGTCAATAAATTTACTTTCCGCACTAGTGCGGAAAAGTGACTCTTTCCGCACGCTTTTTAGTGCGGAAAAGATTCACTTTCCGCACGTTAGTAGAAAAAGTACTTTTTTGTACGCTGATGGCCGTACAAAAAAGTAGAATTTTTAACAGGGAAAATAATTATTAGT
>CAJUYI010003447.1:9117-32484 GCA_910591695.1 Galerucella pusilla | reverse complement strand
ATTGGCGAACAACAAATAGATAATGTTCTCAACTTAAAACAAACAAAATACACAACTTTTCCACTTTTATTAATATCACAAATATATTTAAGGTGTGTCTCGGGTTTCCACAGGAACACTGAAATATCTAGTTTGTGTATAATTGAAACATGGCAACATTGATATTTTTAAGTGACTAAAATGTAGATGTTGCCACATTAATTACCCTTAGTAGTTACCTATTTTTCTACCTCAGGCCTACTTTCGATAAGTGCCGCTAGATGGCACTACAATACGATCCACACGATCCACCACAGTATGGCGTCAGCTGAAACCATCAATTAAAAAAAACTAAGCTAAATAACATTATAACTTTAATTGTGAGACATTAAATTTTCGATATGTCCTCCATTTTGGTCCATGCATTTATCTACACGTTCCATAAAATATCGTCTCATATTAAATAACATCATTGGATAAAAAAAACCCGCTGCTTTATTTATTTCTTTCCAAGCTGGTCGCCGGTTTTGATGGGATCCTTAGAAACAAGTAGTTTAATTGCACTCCATACACCGAAATCGAGAAGATTCAAGTCTGGACTACGTGCTAGCCAACGGAAATGGCTACTCCGACCAATCCAGCGTTCAGGAAAGTTGTTATTTAAATATGTTTTGACTGCTCTCATATAATGCGGCGGTGCACCATCCTTCATGAACCACCTATTTTGTCTTATATTCATTGACAATTCTTCCAATAGATTGAGAAAATCATATAGCAAAAAGTGTGAGTATTTCTTACCACTCAAATTACGGGGTAATTCTTATGGTACTAAGAAATTGTTACCCATGATTCCACACCATAGGTTTATTTTGAATTCATTGAATAACCCGAAGATAATTATTGTTCCTTAAATAAAAAATACCACGGCAGTTGAAGGTAGCTTCGTCGGTAAATAATATTCTGTCGACGAGGTGTGATCAAGATTTTGTCTGTTTCGCATATCACTTGCAAATTGGTATTTCAACGATATATCTGATGGTAATAAATTTTGTACCAGAGTAAAATGGTATAGGTGATACTTCTCAAGGTGTTGTCTTTTTGAAATAGAACTTTTACTGATTTATAAAGCAGCAGATAATCGCCGTGTATTAATCTTCAATGCGAACCTTTATTTCGTCATCTTTATCAGGCCTAATTATTCTTGGTCGGCCAAAGTTATCACGTCTAACTCGTCTAAATTCCTAAATAGATTTTTGAATGTTTGATGATTAGGTTGCTGTCTGTTTGGATATCTTCTCTTCCGCAGCACGCCCATTAAAATTTTGCTGACAGTAAATAGCAACTATATCTCTTATATCTGTATTGGAATAATTATTATGCCTCGGCATTTTCCGCTTTTTTCAATTTAACCAATAATATTGAAACAAATCGAATGCTTTGTTGTCAAAATCATTCGTGGCGTCCGCCTACTACGGTCATAGTTCCCGAAATGAATAATTATTACTTTGGGAAGAAATAAATAGAAAAGCGGGTCTTTTTATACAATATGAGACGATCTTTTATGGAACGTGTAGATAAATGCAACGACGAGAATGGAGGACATATCGAACATTTAATGTTAAAGTTATAATGTTATTCAGCTCAGTTTTTTTTAATGTTTTCAATAATAATCATGCAGCTGATCCCCAAAAAGGGGATTATACCGTAAACGTTAAGTTTTAAGGCTAATAGCAAGTATACTTTTCTTCTATTAAAATAACGTGGCTTTAATTATATTCTTCTACAAAAATACCGCTAACTTAAACAACAACAAAATTTAGGGCACATTGATGCTCTCTACAAATTACATCGAAGTAGGTACTAGATTTAGATTTTCCGTGCCCAAAAACCTTTATTTCAAAATTTACATGTATACATGTCCAAAAACGTTAGTTATTGCAAAAAAGAAATCTCAAGATTTGACCTTTATATTCCTTATAAGCAACATTTTATTAAAGCAAGTTGGTTTCAATCGCAATATCTAAAGTGAAGAATCTACCACACTCCTATGTACAATTACTTAAGGACCACCCTGTATATAAAAATGTGGAGTAGAAAAAAAGTGTATGCAAAGATCATGTAATACATGATCATAGATCTATGATCCCATTTTTCTCAAATTTCAATATTTAATAGTTCTCGAAATGACCTTGACGTGTACTTTATTTTGGTACTCAAACTCCCCCTTTTGTACTTTAGTAGTTCCTCAATGTTCCTCTTCTGTACTTCAGTCGTTCCCCAAACTCCACTCTTCGAGAAAGTCCTCAAAATGACCTAAGCGTAACTTGGAGTTCCTTGAAGTATACACTTTATGACACAGTATATATGTTTTATTTCCTGAAACCAACGTGAATATGCATCAATTAATATGAAATAGTTCCTACCCCCAAACTCCATATAATCAATGTAAACTCTTTCAAATGATTCTGAAGTCCTTTCCCATGGATGAACGGGAGTTTTTGTTGAATTGTTGACACTCCGTACAGTTTTCACAAATATTTTCAATGCTTTTATCAATATTTGACCACCAACAATAACCTCGTGCTAAGTTTTTCATTTTGCTTATTCTAAAATGGGAAACGTGTAATTCTTGTAAAATTTGATTTTGTAATTTATGAGGTATTACAACGCGAATTCCTCGCATTATACAACCTTGTGGTAATGAAAACTCTGTTTGTGGAATATTAAATCTAAATTTTCGAGGAATGTCTTGACTTTCATAAGCAATTTGAGAAAAAGAAATAGGTAATGTATCCATTTGTTGCAATTCAAAAACATCTGGCTCATCGAAAGTTGTTAGAGATTCAGATTCAATTGGTAATCGAGACAAAAAGTCAGCGTTGAAGTGATCTTTCGTATTTTTACAACGAATATCATTTTGAAAAACTTGTAAATAAATTGCATAATGCTGCATACGCGTAGCACTCAATATTGGTAGGGATTTTGTTGGATTAAAAATTTGAAGAAAAGGTTTATGATCAGTATATAGAGTGAAACGATTTCCATATAGATATTGATAGAATTTTTTTACGCCAAAAATTATACTGTATGCTTCGCGATCAATTTGAAAATATCTTTTCTGTGTGTTACTGAGAGTTTGAGATGCGAATTGTATCGGCCTCTCAGTTCCATCAGGATATAAGTGAGATAATACTGCACCCAGCATCGGTAGCCAAAATTAAAGGTAAGTTGGGATCAAAATGAACAAAGAAATTATCAGTCAGTATTTGTTTTTTTACTGGAATAAATGTATTTTCACATTCTTGATTCTATATAAATCTCACGTTTCTATGTAATAATTTATTGGGGGGATACAAAAGAGTACTTAGATTTTGTAAAAATGTTCCATAGTAATTTATTAATCCTACGAATGATCTCAATTTAGTTTTGTCAGTGGGTCTCAGAGCATTCACAATACTTTCAACCTTACTTTTCATTTCATGAATGCCTTTGGAATTTATCAAATACCCGCAATACTCAATACTTTCAGCGAAGAAAATAGACTTTTCTTTATTAATACGTAAGTTGTATAGTATCATTTTCTCCCGTTATTTTAATATCGTCTAGATAAACGGAAACACCTGGTATACCCTGTAAAACTTTCTCAATTTCTCTCTGAAAAATTGCAGAAGCAGAGGAAATGCCAAACATCAAACGATTACTAGTATAAAGACCTTTATGCGTATTTGATGTTATTAAATGATGATCTTCAGGTCGTATTTCAATGTGTAAGTAAGCCTGACTCAAATCAAGTTTAGTAAATTTATTTCCACCTGCCATTGAATTGAATAATTCATCAATTGTGGGTAAAGGATGTTTATCCACTTGAATATTATTATTGAGGGTAACTCGAAAATCTCCACAAATTCGGATATTTCCATTACTTTTTACTACAGGAACTATATGTGTAGCCCAGTCAGATCTATCCACTTTAGTTAGTATACCTTGATTAAGCAAGTTTTCAATTTCCTTTTCTACTTTAGGAATTAGAGAAAAAGGAACTGATCTCGCTTTACAGAAAATAGGTTTTGTATTTTCTTTTAATGAAATTGAAGCCTGCGTACCCTTAAATTTGCCTATCCCGGCTGTAAACACAGTTGAATATTTTTCCTCTAGTTCTTTGACCAATAGTTCCGTAGATGAATTAACAATATAAGTAGAAAACAAGTTCAAATGCATTCGACGAATCCATTCTCTAACAAACAGTGGATCTCTGTCAACTGTAACAACATACAAGTTTAAATCAAAATTTTTATCCTTAAATGAAACCAAGATAAATACCCTAAAACTTCAAGAGACGTTTTACAGTAGGAAATTAGCTTAAGATCCGTTTGACTAATGGTAGTATTTGGAAAAAGTAAATCAAATTTACCCTTACTTATAACTGATACTGCAGCACCACTGTCTGCTTCAAAAGTGATTTCTTCATCATTAACAACCAAGGTTTGATGAAATTTTTCCCTGTAAATATTTTGATCAGATTCAATTGCTATTATCTCCTCAGCTGGTTTTTCATTATTGTAAAAATCAATTTGATAAGTATTTGAAGATTCTCCTGTTACAAAAAGTACAAATTAAATTATCTTAGAACAACCTGTGGCTAAATGCTTTTGATCACCGCATCGAAAACAAAATTTAGAAAAATTTCAACTTTTATTTGAAATACCTGTAGGTATGTTTGTTTTAGATTTATAGCTGATTCAATTTAAATTTTTATCAGTATGTAATTCAGCAGTGCCGTTTGCGGAGAGTTCCATACCTACAGCTATTTCTGCAGCCTCATATAATGTCGAGTCTTCCTTTTCTGATAAACGACTTTGAATTTTATCATTACGTAGACCCCAAACAAATCGATTTCGTATTGCTTTTTTCAAATAATCGCCAAAATTGCAAAAAATTGACATTTTCTGTAAAGCTGTGATGTACTGTTGTATAGACTCACCCTCCTGTTGTTTCCGTTGATGTAGTCGGAAAATTTCTGCAATTTCCAGTGGAGTAGGATTGAAGTAATCTTGGAGAGTTTGTACCCATTCTTGAAAATCCTTTGATTAATTTGTCGCAAAGTATGTCGTATGCTTCTGAGCCCATAAAATGTAAAAAATAAGAGACCTTACTAGTTTCAACGATTCCATAAATTTCACAAGCGCCATTGAATCGTTGTACCCATCGAGTCTATTGTGACTTTGTAGCATCATAAGGTTCAATTGTAAATGTATTTTGAATTACTGTAGTTGTATTACTTAAACTTAAGCCTGAAGCTTGAGTATCTTGTAGGTTCATACTTGTTCGATTTCTTTTACTTGGCATTGTTTATCTATGAATATGTAGTACTTTCGAATCCTCGTCGCGAATCTGTTGTAATTGCAAATAACAACTTCAAATTTTAAGCAGTTCTTATCTTTCAATTTTTCTGACAAATCAATCAAACTGACTGATTTATTTTCACATCATCTAGTCGTAGAAAAATGCTAAAAGACTATCAACAAAATAAAAGTTATAGTATGAAGGACATTTAGAATCTTTAGAATAACCATGGTCAATAAGAAAATGAAGGAGAACATATTGAATAATAATTTATTAATCCATTAATTAATTCTGGAAACTTTTTAAACTTTTTTAAAATGCAGTTAACTATCAACACTGTAGCACATGTACTGTATTAACCTAACCTCACCGGTGACCGGAAATACAAATGAATTCGTGACAATTGACAGATATCACATGATATAGAACTATAAATATTGAAATTTATTATATTTCCATGAAAGAGATTGGCAGACAACCTATGACCCATGCAAATTGTTAATGTTTCACTTACCAAAGAGAAGAAGAATAAATCAATATATTATAAATTATATTAACCCAGTCAAATACCAATAATAAACAATATACTATATTATAAAAGTCAAATATATTCTGTAAGTTCCTTGTGGCATTACTCATTCCTTTTTCTCTAATTATTTTGGAAATCAAACCACAATAATGTTTTTTAGTTTTTATTTTGAGTTTTACAACAGATACAAATAGCAGATACCAAAACACAATATAAATTGTCACAACAGAGTCAAATAATTATGTTCTATAACAACAGATACAAATACTTATATTTGTCAAGTAGATACCAAAAAAGCAATATAAGTTATAACAAAAACACAATAAAAGTTCTCATAACAGATTCAAACGATTATGTTTTATACTAGTCAAGACACAAGCAAGTTATGAACTTGGAGTTCCCACAATATAGCTGACGTTGCTAAATCAAGAGCGTTCCCCCACTAGGAGATAACGCTGAACAAAACCAGGCGCGAGCCGGCATTTCTAGCTTTTTAACTTGTAACATTTATAATAACACTTCTATTGTTTTGTTTCGTTAATAAAGTTCCGCTGTTCTAATTATTTGAATTTTTTTAAAAACGAACTTTTCACGAGTGAACTTAAAATTGGCGCAGTCAGTAGGATTGCCAAACGGAGTGACAACAAAAATCGTGTCGAACCGGTCTATATCAATAGTTTATTGGCAATAATCATCGGTCGCGAAAAGTCGTAAAAAGTTCAATAATTGGAAAGTGTTCGCCCAGACGAAGGATCCACATCGCCGAAGTTTGGAAACCCCGGAAGAAGCCAACATCGCAGAATCCGGTTAAATTTAAGATAAGCCAACTTAAGAGGAAGAAACCGCATCGTTCAACCCCTTTGGCACTAGGTAGATAAATGAAGCTAATCAATTTACTCTGGTAAGAAACTTTTGTTCTCCCATATTACATTCCTTCTATATTTTTCTGTTGATTTTTGAGTGATTTTTGATTTTTACATTTTTATATATATATATATATATATGTGTGTCTGATTAGCTGATGTCAGTTATCGAAGATTTAAGTGATTTGTATCGATCATTAGATTTAAGTGATTCTAATTTAAACCCGATCGATTTTGAAAATTTATCTTCAGTGGAAGACCGTTTAGAATTTGTAAATTCAAGTACAGAAATGGCCGTAGCAAATGTAAATTATTCACTTTTAAAACTATACGTGGATACTATACCACAATTTGATGGCAATACTCACACGTTAGGAGTATTTTTAGATGCTTGTGAAAGTTTGATAGCTCAATTTGCAGATACCACAAATATCAATGCTCAAATTAATTCTTATATTTTACGGGCAATAATAGGTAAATTAACAGGTAGGGCCTTAAGCTTAATAGGTTCTCGTATCGAATTAACGAGATGGGATGATATTAAAAAATTATTAAATTTAACTTTTGGAGATCAAAGAAATCTTGATTGTCTCGTTCAAGACTTAATTGCTTTACATCCATTCAAAAATGAAACCCCATATAATTTTGGCATGCGATGTCAAGATTGTAGGAGTTTAATTGCTTCAAAAATAAATGCATCGCATCTTCCAGCTCAAGAGAAACGTATTAGATTAGAGAGTTATGATGAATTATCTTTAAAAACATTTATTAGTGGGCTAAGTGGCCAATTACAAAATAATATTCGCTTAAGAAATCCAGACAGCTTAGAAAAAGCAATGTCTCTGGTAATAGAAGAAGAAAATTTTCTATATAGTACTCGTAAAACTAATTATTTGAACTCACAAAATTTTAGACCAATTCAAAGAATGGCACCATCAACCTCCAGAATAAATAATATGTCAACTTCCAGACAATCTCAACCTCCTAGCAGACAATTTTCTCCCAATTTTAACAGAAATAATGTTAACGATTATAGTTCAATGCAAAATAATAATAATTTTCGTCAGAATAATGCTAATAATCAGTCAAATAATTCCAATAATTATAATCAAAGATCTTTTTATGTTCCTCAATCACATCCAAATACTAATTTCCAAAATTATAACTCACACCCAAATAATTTCGGTAGAAATACCCAAGTATCTAGAAATTCCAATAATAATAGAAATAGATATATTCCCGAACCAATGGATACATCTTCTGGTAACACACGTATCAGAAATAATCATTTATCTGAATTTTCGGAAGAATTTGAATATCCTGAAAATTTAAATTCTGCTAATAATAGATTCTTAGAAAATAATAACCGCAGCAATTCTCACACTCAAAATTATCAAGAAACTGATGTTCGCAATCCGTATCTAGAACAAGAGAATTACATAAGTACACCTGTTATACACTCTCACGATCCCACACAAAATGCAACGTACAACTTTGATAACACAGATATAAATTTTCGCGTGGGCGCGAAAGACAACGAGATAACGTAATAAATATCAACTTACTAAAATCTAATCTTCCTTACATTTTTATTCCCGAATTAAAAGCAAATTTTCTAATAGATACCGGTAGTAGTAGAAGTTTAATTGATCCAAAATTAGCATATAAGTTTTATAGAAATTACATTTTTCACGAAAATTTTAGTATTCAAACAGCTCACAGTATCAGTTTTCATAATGAAGTTATGGAAATTCCACTTTTTGACATTTTTAAAGTCAAAGAAAAACACAAATTTCACCTTTTTAATTTTAGTAAAAAATATAATGGACTTATAGGTATTGATTTACTCAAACAATTATGCGCATCTATTGATATACATAATAAATTGATCATTACACCCAAAACTCAAATTCCAATAAATTATGATTGTGAAGGAAAAGCCAATTCAAAAAATTTTATTAAAATAGATAACTATCAACTCGATATTCCGGAAAGAACAACTAAAATTGTTAAATTACCAGTAAACATAGAGAAAGGTTTAGGATTCATGAAATATATTAAATTTGATACACAATTAGAATGCCCTCAAGCTCTTGTTAATATTGAAAATTATTTTGCATACACATCTATCACAAATTCCAGCTGTGAACCGAAAGTAATAACTGTTACAGGTCCATTTATTATCGAAAAATTGGATCTTACAGAAATTAATTTTGTAGACACATTGGAATCAAATAATATTTTAACTAAAGATCATGATAAATTATTGAAAACCAATTTAAATCAAATTCGATTAGATCATTGCAATTCAGAAGAAAGACAAAAAATAAAAGACCTATGTTACGAATACAGAGACATATTTTACTGTGAAAAAATTCCTCTTTCATTTACAAATACTGTAAAACACAGAATTAGACTAACAGACGATACTCCTGTTTATACTAAGACATACCGATATCCCGAAGTTTATAAAAAAGAAGTTAAATCTCAAATTGACAATATGTTATCACAAGGTATTATTAGACATTCGTCATCCCCTTATAATAGTCCAATTTGGATTGTAGAAAAACGTAAAGATGCATCTAATAAAAAGAAATATCGATTAGTTGTCGATTATCGTAAATTAAACGAAAAAACAGTTGATGACAAATATCCACTACCTTTAATTAGTACAATTCTTGACCAATTAGGAAGAAGTCAATATTTTACTACGCTTGATTTAGCCAATGGTTTTTACCAAATACAAATGGAAGAAAATGACATTCATAAAACAGCATTTTCTGCCGAAAATGGACACTATGAATTCGTAAGGATGCCTATGGGCATGAAAAATTCTCCAAGCACCTTTCAAAGAGTGATGGATAACATACTTAGAGGTTTGCAGAATGAGACATGTTTAGTTTATCTTGACAATGTTATTATATACAGTACGTCTCTTCAAGAACATATTACTAGAATTAGACAAATATTTGACAGACTCAGAGAAGCTAATTTTAAAATACAATTGAACAAATCGGAATTTTTACGGAAAGAAGTAAATTATTTAGGACATGTAATAACCCCCTCTGGTGTTAAACCAAATCCTGATAAAATTTTAACAATAAAAAACTTCCCAATACCAAATTCCACGAAGGACATTAAAAGTTTCCTTGGATTAATTGGTTATTACCGTAGATTTATTAGAGATTTTGCCAAAATAACAAAACCATTAACAAAATGTTTAAAGAAAGGTTCTAAAATTGTTCATGATCAAGAATTTATTGATTCTTTTAATACTTGTAAAGATTTATTAACTAATTCCCCTATTCTTCAATACCCAGACTTTAATAGAAAATTTATTTTGACTACAGACGCATCAAATGTGGCTTTAGGCGCTATTTTGTCACAAGGGCCTATTGGTTCAGGCAAACCCATTGCCTATGCCTCTCGTACTTTAAATGACTCAGAGCAACGGTATAGCACAATAGAAAAAGAGCTATTAGCTATAGTTTGGGCATGTAAGTACTTCCGTCCTTATTTATATGGTCGAAAATTCACAATAGTAACTGATCACCGACCTTTAGTATGGCTTTTTAAATTACGCGAACCAAATTCTAAATTAGTACGATGGAGACTAAAACTCGAAGAATTTAATTATGATGTAGAATATAAAAAGGGTAAAACTAATACTAATGCTGACGCCCTTTCTCGAATAACAATAAACGCTCTAGAAAATGAATCAATTATTAATAATCCCGGAGATATTGATAGCGATACTTTACAATATCTCAGACAGTTATCAGAAAATCCTTTAGACGACGGTAATATTCAGAATCAATCAAGTACCCAATCAAATATCAATATAGTATCTGATGTACAAATTAGACCCCCTGACCAAGAATCTGGTGGTTCTACACAACACACGACAGCTAACGAAACTACTAATGAAGGAATAAAAATTCTTGACGAAATTATCAATAATAAGGTCAATCAAATTTCAGTTTTTGGACAGATATATAATAAATTAGACGTCAAACAGGAAAATTATGAGCACCATAAAATCATAACAGTAGAAATTGCCACGGAAAATAACCACGATTTAATTTTTGAATTTTTGCGCGATTATACTATGCACAATAAAACTTATTGTATGTACTTCCATACTGAAAGTTTGTATAAACATTTTAATGAAGTTTATTTAACTAAATTTTCAGAAAAAGGTTCTAAATTAATCAGATGCACGCAATTAGTTAATACAGTGAAAGATAAAGAAGAGCAAATTTTATTAATTAAAAATCATCATGAAAGTAAAACTAATCACCGAGGAATCTCAGAAACTATTGAACGTTTGAAAAGAAATTATTATTGGATAGGAATAAAAGAATCAGTCACTAAATATATAAATTCATGTGATATTTGCCAAAAAACCAAATATGCTAGAAAAAACCCATATTCGCCATTAGTGCTGACCGAAACAGCCTCTAAACCATTTCAAATTGTTCATATTGATCTTTTCTTTTTCAATAACAAAATATATGTAACACTTGTTGACTCGTTTACCAAATTTGCGCAAGCTTACGAAGTAACAGCTAAAACCGCGATTCACATTAGTAATGCTTTAATTAAATATATATCCTCATTTGGCGTACCCGAAAAATTAATTTTAGACAAAGGTTCAGAATTTAATAACGAAGTAGTTCAGGAAATTTCAAAATTACATAAAATAAAAATACATTTTACCACTGTAGGACATCATGAAGGAAATGCTATAGTAGAGGGCTTCCACTCTTCAATAATAGAACACCTCCGAATACCAAGAGAAATGTACCCCAAGGAAAATGAAAATATTATGAATTATGCTATTTTAGGTTATAATAGTAGTATTCACAGTGCAACAAATTACACACCCTTTGAACTGGCTTTTGGTCACACTAATTCTAGGAATCCTAATGAAATATTTTTACCAACAACCTTTTATTCAGATTATGCAGAAAATCATAAAAATAAATTAGAACATGTTTATAATAAGGTTAAGGAATCATTAGAATCAAAAAAATCCAAAGTAATATCGAAGCACAACGTAAACGGTGAGAAAAATGAAGAATTTCAGGTAGACCAATTGGTCTATAAAAGAAATTCTCAGTATAGATGTAAGAAGGACAATAAATTTGTAGGTCCATTTAGGATAATTAATCTATTAGATAGGAATAGAGTAGAGATAATAAATACTAAAAATAATAAGAAAGAAATAGTTCATATAAAAGAATTAAGAAAAAATTTCGTTGCAGGTTCCTCACAGCCTTCAACATCGGAAGTTACGGACTGATAAATCCCACCTTCCATAATATAACCAATAACCCTGGTATATTACCACTTAAATTAGGTACCAGTCAAAATATCATTGACTTTTGGTCATTTGTGAAAACTTTTGAAACGTCAAAAATATTAAACGAATTTAAATCATTACAGTATAACCATTATAGATTACAAAACTTATTTTTAAGCGAAAATTCTAATAACTCCAATATTTCAGCTATAGACGAAATATCAAATACATTTCAACTAGTGAATACAATTGAAAATAAAATTAAACTTCAAATTAGTCAATTAATTCCTACGATAAACCAAGAATTCAGAACAAAACGAGGAATAATAAATGGTCTAGGCTCAAAAATAAAATCAATAAGCGGAAATCTAGATAGCAATGATGCCGAAAAATATGATCAAATTATTGAATCCCTCTCAACAAATCAAAATAAAATCAAAACATTAGTAAAAAACCAAGTAACTATCATACAAGAATCAATTGATATTTTTAATAGCAGCACTCAAATCCTAGCGAGAAATCAGATAACCTTAGAATCCAAAATAAATAATATTGAAAAAATAATAAAAACAGCACGAACCCAAAACTATCAAACTATTGAGCATTTTTATATGAAAGATGTTTTGTATCAAATAATTACTCTTTATCAAAATATGTACGATTTATTTGAAAGAATTGAAACAGCTATCACATTTTCTAAATTAAATATTTTCCATAATTCTATAAGTGATCCAAAAGATCTTTTACACCACTTAAAACTTATTAACACTGATTTAACAAATTCTAAACTGCCTTTCGAACCCAATTCAGAAAATATTATTGATTTCGAAAAAGTAATGCAAATTAAAAGTTATTGCAAAATGGATAAAATTATATTTATAATAGAAATACCAATAGTAGAAATCAAAAATTATGATTTATATCAACTTTTTCCCTTACCCACTCCTAAAAACAATATGTATCAAATAATTATACCAAAATCCAAATTCCTCATCCTCAATGAACAAAATTTCATGCCTTTTGACAACGACTGTCAAGAAATTAGTAATCAAGAGTTTATCTGTCATGAATCAACCCCAATGTCAGTTGAAGAAGAAGATGTCCCTTGCGAAGTACAATTGTTAAAATTTTCCAAAAATCTGAACAACTGTCATATCATTCCAGTTGATATCAAGAAAATCAGCATTCAAAAACTTCGATCAAACAAATGGATTGTCGTCTCTCCTCAGGTTGCAGTGGCTGAACAAATGTGCGGTAATAATAAAGACAAAGTGCTCCTAGAAGGAACTTTTATAGTAGAATTAGTTAGAAATTGCATAGTTAAAATAGAAAACGTAGTTCTTCGTAATTATAGACTGGACAAAAGTGAATTAAAAATAATAGAACTTCCAAAACTATCGATAAAAAACTTTGTGAACGAAAAACCACTAAAATTCAACACTCATATACTCGAAAGTGTTAATTTAGATAAACTTAATAACCTTAAGGACTCTTTGGACTTTCAAAATGAAAACTTAAACAAAATTTTTCAAAAACCTGTACACTTTAACAATATTAGTGTATGGACCTTACTTTTATATATTTTAATTGTTATTATTGTACTTTATTTTATTTACTACTACTTTAGATATTACAATAAGAAAAATATAGAGCCAGCTACGAGGGATGCAGAAGTATCGAATCCAGTGGCTACACCCCGGATTCTCCTCTAAGGGTGGAGGAGTTATGAACTTGGAGTTCCCACAATATAGCTGACGTTGCTAAATCAAGAGCGTTCCCCCACTAGGAGATAACGCTGAACAAAACCAGGCGCGAGCCGGCATTTCTAGCTTTTTAACTTGTAACATTTATAATAACACTTCTATTGTTTTGTTTCGTTAATAAAGTTCCGCTGTTCTAATTATTTGAATTTTTTTAAAAACGAACTTTTCACGAGTGAACTTAAAATTAGCAGCCGGTTTATGGAAGATTCTCACATAATAATATTCAAAGTCAGAGTTTTGTGATTTGGCAACCTTTGGTTTTTATAAGATAACGATGTCCGTTGAAAATTGCGCCAATTGCGGTTATAATTAATAGACAGCCGGAGTCTGACGTCACGGCAGCCAGGGTTTATATGGAAATGGTGGACTTCAGCATGGAATATTTTCACCATAAGCCTGATAGGTACTTTAACACAGCTGCTTTTTCTTTGAAGTACGCCAAAATCCCGGTTTTTGAAACTGCAGTAGCAGCCTTTGTTAGGCATATTGAAGTATTGATACGTTGCTTTATACTTCTTCCTTGATTTTTCTGGCAGCAACAACAGACAAGTGATGTTTGCTGATTCTTCTATAACCATTTGGTAATAAAATTGGGATTTTTCTGATCATAATTTAAATCTGGATTTTGTAACCTACCACCCACTCGCAATATACTTTTTCTGTCGAGAAAAATATTTAAAGGCAATAGAGATTTATCTGCTATGGCTTTCTTATGAACAATCAAATCAATTTCTTTATAAAAGTGTTCATTTTGAATTTGACGGATTATAAAGGTATGAGAAGTATCAAGTTCTTCTACTGTTATGGAGCCTGTTTGTTTGTTATTGCTCTTTTTACAATTATTTCTGAATCTTAAAATAGAAGCTACTATTCTCAGCATTTTGAGAAATTTGGGATATTATGGAAACCAAATCTTGAGGGGGTTTACATGGGTGTTGACTGCAACTAAAATCACTTTTTTCAGTTCAGGAAGATCATCGACAGGAGCAAATGAATCAAGGGAGTTGAAATCCTGTGTTTTTTGCAAAAAAGGGGATCCGAATAACGAAAGTTGTCTAATTTCTGTAGAAAAATTTCCACGTGACAACGCGTCTGCATGATTGCTAGACGATTTAATGTGCCTCCACGTAGAACCTGCACTGTTCTGTTGAATAGTCAAGACTCGTCTTGACACGAATGAATTTAATTCGATTGCATTTCGTTTCACCCAAGAAAGTGAGACGAGTGAATCCAACCAAAGGTTAAGAGAGCTAAATTTATAACAAGGGGACAAAGTATTTACAATTTTTACAAAGAGAGATGACAATAGCGTCATCGCACAAAGTTCTAATTTCGGGATAGTAAGTTTGTTTTTAATAGGGTTAACTCTAGATTTAGAAGCAATAAGCATCGAGGAAATAGAATTATCCGAATAGTAAGCTACCAAATTTACGCAACATCCATGAGCTAGTAGGCTTGCGTCGCAAAACCCATGTAGGGCTACTTTCGTAATGTGTTCATTTTCAACAAGAAGTCGAGGGACAGAGAAGTCAGACAATTCGCTAAGAATTTTGACAAACGAATTCCATTGAGTCAGAACTGTGCAATCAGTAATAGGATTGTCCCAATTTAATTTAAGTTGCCAAAGAGATTGCATAATTAATTTTCCAAGAACAATAAGAGGATTGACTATACCCAGGGGGTCAAACGTGCTAGCTATTATGGATAGAACTAGTCTTTTAGTTAGAATCGAAATTTCAGGCAAGGGAGACGTACTGATTTGAAGCGAATCTATGGAAGCATTTCATTTAAGACCAAGAATTTTACACGGGGAATTTTCTAAATTTAAATCTACTTCTTCATCAGTTTCAAGAGAGATTGATTTGAGGAAATCTATGGAATTAGAGTGCCACTTGTGCAAGACGAATCCATGTTGATTGAGGAAAGTATTTACTTCGAGATTCGAGTTTTCAATTGGTCAAATTCATTGACACCACTTAAAATGTCGTCCATGTATGTTTGAGACAAAATGGCCTCCTGAGCAAGAGGATATAGAGGATTGTTTAGAGCTATATCTTTTAAAACTCGTGTAGCAAGATAGAGAGCGCAGTTCTGACCAAAACTAAGTCTAGAAAGTTCTATACATTTGAAAGAGTCGGACGGGTTATCACGCCACAGTGGGTTTTGTGAATGGCGTTGAGCTGGATTGATTTCTATCATTCGGTACATCTTCTCGATGTCGGCGCAAAGGACAAAACGATAAGTACGAAAACGAGAAATAATGTCAAACAAATTATCTTGGACCTGATATCCTTTATGAGTGAGATCATCAAGAGAAACTCCATTATCTCAGCGGAAAGAGAAGTCAAACACTCTACTACTACTACTACAGAATGTGCAGGCGAGCCTTGACCTAGCCAAACTAAAGTCATGGTTCCGGCACTGAGGCCATTGTGCCATTCCTGCTACCTAGTCATCCATGAAGCCGAGCCCTTCAATAAAGGCCACAACCTTTTTCAGTGGATGCCTGCTTGTGTCCCCAGGAGCCATGACAGTGACTCCGAAGATTCGCCTGCGTAATACAGCCCAGTGTGGACACTCTAAGAGAACATGAACTGACGTTTCATCAGTCATGCCGCAACCCCTACATAGGGAACTTTCCTCTACTCCTAGATTGTAGAGGTGCTTCCTCATACAGCAGTGCCCTGTTAAGAGTCCTGCTATCTTCCTCAACCTACTCCTTGGTAGTTCAATAGCTGTCCCAGCGTGTCCATCAGTCCATCCCTTCAGTAGGAGTTTGGATTGTCTAGGACCCTGCAGGGCATTCCAATGAGCGAGGTGTTGTCAAACACAACACAACATTATGAAGAAACAGCAGAAGTGCGAATAATTGCCCTATGCGGCACAAAATATTTCAATTCATTAGAATTAGAGAATAACGACAAAGGTACCACTTTAGCATGATCAAGAGAAATGTAATTATCTAAAACCTGTTTATATATTTTAAAAGGCTCATTGTCCTCAGCAAATTTATTTTCGAGATGCACAAACCGTCTTTTTGTGATAGATAAAGAATGACCTAGTTTTTTACCATACGTAATAGCAATCATAGGCATATCAACCTGATATCTACCTGAGGGTAATATTTTAGTGGTATTCACAAAAATATTTTCAACTACTTCATCTGCAGGAGAAGCACCTTTTGAGTCAGGTATTTCTTCCATTTACCAAAATTTTTCAAGAATATGGTCAAGAGTATCTGCTTCAGGGTCTGAGTTACTTGAAACAGTCAAAAACGAGAGTGCAGGAGTTGATTTATTGAATTTTTCAAAGTGACTCTCTGGTACGGGACCAGCGATAACATAACCCAAATGTGTACTCACGAAGGAAGGCAGGTTTGCCCCCACACTAATAACTTCATCTTTTAAAAGAATAAAATATATATCAGCACCGATGAGAATATCAATTTCCCCTGGACTGAAAAACATGGGGTCTGCTAAATTCAAGGTGACATGAGACGGGAAAGAAAATTTTTTAGGAGAGATTGCATATTGAGGTAATAATCCAGTGATATTATTATCTATAATACTACAGGTGATTTGAAAAGTTCGACAAGAATCAATTGAAGAACTAAAAACTATATCAATTACTTTCGTTCTATTTGTACATTTATTATTTCCTAACCCGGATATATTAACATTATAAGAACGACAAAGTAGATCCAATTTTTCAGCAAATGACTTCTTAATAATACTCATATGCGACGCAGAATCTAGAAGAACACGAGCTACATGGGTTTTACCATCTTTACCGTGTACATTAACTAAAGCTGTGGGTAGCAGAACCATTTTCTTAATTGAGTGAGTAGTAGCAAAAGAAGACTGGGCAACTACAACATTAGATTGGTTATCTGTACGAGCTGGGGATTCAATAGTAGTGATTCTAGTATTCACATGAAAGGTAGCATTTGCAATATTATCAGTATTATTCAGCGGTAAATGTGTTCTATTTAACAAAGAATGAGTTTCTGAGTCTCTTTGTCGAGTGAGGTTGCGAGTAGGTGGATTCGGATAATTATTGTGGTTAATAGAGCGTCCTCTATGACCATTGGAATTTTGTCGGGTATTTGAAGAGCTATTATCAAAATGCAATAGTGAATGATGTTGCTTTCCACAGCTAAGACACCCTATGCAAGGACCTACAATCAGCGAATAAATGTTGGGAACTTAAACAATTCATACATAGCCTATTCGATTTAACAAACTTATGTCTGTCGTTAGGAGATAAAGCTAAAAATTTATTGCATCTATATATATTATGTGTATTCTCAGAACAACATTTACAATTAACTTTATTAGCTGGATATGGGGAAGACTAAGAAGTAGACGGTATATCATTGACAGTGGTATGCAAACTAATTTTAGATTTTTCTGAGACACATGACTCCTTTTTGGAACATGATTCAAACAAATTTACACTTTCTAAAACCGTATAACGTTTTTTAACAAATTCAAAAAATAAATTGCTAGTTGCCAGATCTTCAGACATTCTTTCTGATTCAAATTATCTTTTGGAATGATAATCCAACTTCTGTTCTAATAGGAAAACAATAAGAGATTCAAATTTCTCTTCTGGTTTAAGACCGATATTATTGATGAGATCTATAGTTTTTCTAGCGGTTATGTAATAATCTTTCAAGTTTGCGGCGTTACCCTTTGACAATGGTTTTTGTTCGACTAAAGAAGAAAACAAAGTATACAAAAGTCGAGATTTATTTTCATACGCATTTCTTAGAGTTTCAATAGCAATTCTTAAATTTTGGTTAGTGACAGGAAGAGAGGCGACGAGATCTAATGCTTGATCTCTCAATAGACTCTTCAAATAGTATAGTTTTTCACTATCACTCTGTAATTTTGTGTTATTTAGAACAAGAGCGGTGAATAAATAAAAAAAGGAGGCCCATTCGGTACTATTTCCACCGAAAGGTCTTATATTTATTTTAGGAAGTGAAACATTCGAGTAACCAAGGGAAGGTACAGTAGTATTTCTACTATTTTCAACCAGAGATGACAGTTTTGCGAAACACGTTTCAAATCTGTCTGCAATTTCATCTTCTGTCTGATAGTGATCAACGTCATTTTTATTAGTGGTCAAACCAAGAATTTCCAATTGTAGTGATGATGATGTTAAATGGATTTTAACAAGTACAGTTACGATAGATGGCGCGCTCTGATGTCAACAAAAACAACAAAAATGGCGGCGGTGAAGACGTGATCTGTATTTGAAGCTGTTGGTCTGTCTAGTGAATATTTATCAAATATAGTGTGGTTTTGTTATGTGTATGTGATTTGTAACCATTCGTAGTTGACGTAGATTATAGAAAGAGGTAGTTGAATAGTGAAAGGTATAGACATGCGAATGGTAATAACATTAGTTAATATTCTCAAATATATTGGGAATGGGCGACGCCCTTTACGCGAAGGCGAAGCCTTAATGTTGGCAGGCAAAAAGATCCTTACGTAGTTACCATCGACCTTTATGATAATCCTTTGAACTGGGTGTGTACATGCACTTGCAAAGCTGGATTGGGGACAAAATGTAAACACATCGTTGGAGTATTGTTGTACATCAATAGGTAATTGGTACTGGTTTTTTTTGCTCCCTATTTATTGTTTACATTTTAGATATGATATAGAAGAAATCACCTGTACAGACTTAGTCCAACAATGGGGCAAATATTCAGCAAATGGCAAGCCATAAGAATCAGGGAAAATTATTATGTCACCTGTAAAAATAAATATAAATCTCAAGTTCCAAAGAACATTCAGCAGAATTACTTGAGTGCTTTTTTGAAATGTGAGTTCACTTATTTCCAGTTTTTAATGTAATTACAATAGTAAATAATGAAACACATCTCAGGTAAACCAAATTTGGCCCTAGCTAAATTTTCCAAAGGAAGGACAGTGGCAAAAAGTTCACCAATATGTGATAAAGATGAGGATGTGTCTGTAATGCATACGCCTACAACCTCTAGTCCACACCCATTGACAGTCAGTACCATAGGTTATAATAAACCAAATAATAAATAAAATGAAGCAACCTCTCTTCCATTGGCAGAAAGTACCAAGTATGCTCCTGCTGGAGATATATTCAGATTAGTGGCAAAACAAAATGAAATTGCAGTATCTTTGGAAAAATATATGCCTCCAGTAGGAACAGAAATTTATAGTTTTGAAAAATGAAACTGATTGTATTCAGATTAACAACAAAACAAAGGGGCAAAATAATTCACTGTGGAAGGAAAATTCAGAATCACAGGAAGCACATGTTACAACCTATATACTTATTCTAATAATAAGGATCCAGATTGAATAAAAAGTGCAACGATTCATGGATCCAATTTTTTTTGGAAATGAATACACTTTGTATGGACAACAACAGGTAATATCAAAATTCTTTGCTTTGTTAGAATTTTCAATAAAATGTTTTAATTTACAGGAGGAATCAGCTCGCAGATGCTATGAGCATTATGTTAAGAAGGAAATACTGGAATGTGGACTTATAATACATCCCATGCATCCTTGGCTAGCCTACAGTCCTGCTGGTGTCACTTCTGATTTTGAACATCTAATAGAGATAAAGTGTCCTGTTATTGGCAGAAACATGAGCGCAGCTAGTGTTTTAACCACATTGCCATATATTGATTACGTGGATGACATTTATCGATTAAAACAAGCAAACAACATAGTTACTATGGGCAAATTCAATAAGGAATGTTCATTTTAAATATTGAAAAATGTCATTTTATCATTTATGCTTCACATGATAATATATGTATAATCTTGGAAGAATTGTATGATGGAGCATTTATTTCCCAAATGCTCATTAAATTACAGGAAATATATTTTTGTAATATGCTACCATTGTCTTAATAATAAGTAAGTGTATTGTATTATTGTAGGTAGTAGGATAGTGAACATGGTTAATGAATGATATTAAAAAAAATGCTTAGAATTCTTTATTCACCTTTAATAATAATCAAAACTTATCATCTGCCAAAATTGGATTTAATGAGTTGACAAGTGCTGCTGAAATAACATAACACCTATGTCATCAATGTGTCAATAAGTTCCACAATATTTTTTCTGTAAATATTTTGAATACTTTTGAACGTTGGATTGCCCTTTCCACATGCACCCTAGCTCTTGCAATACTAGCTGTATTTTCTGCTTGTGATTTATTGAGCTGAGCTGCTTTTCTCAAGAATGGAGGACGAACTAATGTTATTCCTGCTTCTAAACATTCTTTATCAATGGCAAAACCTTTGCCAACCATTATATGATCAAAATAGGGCTCTAATAAATTGATAATTTTATCATTATTGAATATTGCCTTGTCAGACACTTTTCCACCATATGCTGAACTCAAGTAAGTTATTATAACTGATGGGTTAACTCCTATGAAAATTTTTATAATATGCATTGATTTATAATAAGAATAGCATCTTAGACAACACTTCAAACATTTAGGTTGTTGCACAGCAATTTCTGTGCAGTCAAGTACTAATCTTACTTTCTTATAATTTTTGAAACACTGAGGTAAGTTTTTTTATATTCCTCTCATATGTTGACAAATGAATGGCAGATTTCAATTTTGTGGACTTTCAAAAGAGCCCAGATAACACAGTGAAGGTGAGATTCAATTTAACTTTGATCAATGCAAGTAATATGCTGTCTGCAATTTCATGTTCCCTCAATTTCATACACGTAATAGTTTCTTCCACACACTTCACAATACAATTGAACAGATCACAGGAGATTCCTGTGTACGCCACTAACAGTTTATTTGACGTTAGGATTCCAAACACTGCTGTTGGGACTAATTGAACTGTATCATCTTGAACCTCCTTGTTCTGATTATTTGCCAGTTTTGTTTGATCTGTACGACTTCCTGCTAATAACTCTAAAGATGCAGTATCACTTTCCCTGAGTGGTGACTGTATTTTTTCAGTGACTGGCAGGTTATCTTCCATCAGTTCTTCCACTGTGGTTGAATGACTAGCAGGCACATACTTTTGACGATTTTAAAAACGCAGTGACCTTCCACTGTCAGATTTCTCTATATCATGCTTTCGCAATGGAATTTTGCAAAAAGGCACCACATTTTTCTTCAATACTCTTTTAGATTTCAATGGTGTAGCTGAAACAAAACATGAATGAGCAAATGACTGGAGGCTATGGTATAGGTAATCTAAATATCATTTTTTCAATAATTATTATTTAAAACACATTAGGAATATCAATACAATACTATTATTTACTAGTCATATACTTACTTGGATGGAAATCTTCTTCTTAGAAATGGAGTGAACAGACTAACATATAGTTTGAAATTGGTTTACCAATTCGTAGAACATAAGCCCATTGTTTGGATAGCTTCAAATCTTTGGGGAATTTATGCAAATTAATACCTTTCCTGGCGGAACTTTTGCACTGAGGTACTGAATAAATCTACCTCGATTTACGTTACATAATTATTATTAAATGAATATCTTATTCAAGAAAATTAATATCAAAAATGATATTAACTTTATATCCACTATGTTCTTTAAACGGTATTATGAACATCTGAGTTATGTTGTTCACGTCTTCTTTAGTTGCTAATTCCTCCGCTAGGCGTCAACACTTGTCTTGCAGGTTTCCAATAACGTTCAACCAAAGGCCTCAACTTTTTAATGAAAGTTTATACGTTTCCATTATATTTCCACTTAGCCTAGCGAAGGAAGTGCGAGAATAAAGTAATAGATGGTGCAACCGGTCAAACGATTCCATTTTAAATTTTGATGCGCCAGCGTATGAAGAATCTTTGCGCTTTATGCGATTTTTCGTGACATATGACAAGTATTTGATTCATAGTACTTCAACTAAGAAAAGGAAGAAGAATCTAAAAAGAGAGGAATTGTTTGGTTGAATTTCTGAGTTTATGTTTGTTTTTTGTTTATGTTATTATGAGGAAATGAGAAAATTAGAAGTATTGAGGAAAGTAGAATTCGATAGATGGCGCTCTGAAATGTCAACGTTATCTTAGCAACGAGTAAAACAAATCAGCTGCCGTATAAGCCCTTTGATATTTAAGTGGTTTCATTTTGATGTTTTAGTTAATTTCAGAGTTTGTTTTGTAAAACTACAATCGTTCAATTAACTGTTTAGTTTTAGGTCTGATTTCGTGTTTTTATTTTATTTTTGATATAATTATATCTACAAAAGTTGCAGGGAAGGTAGGTTTGTATTGAGTAATATTTTAAATCTTTAATACCGACTCATTTTTTCTTTGATTTCCAATGAAAACAAAAAATAGAATAACACAACCTCTTCCATAATATCCCTGATTATATAAGAATATTACCTCATAATTGATGACAGTTGAGTTAAATAGAAAAACACAGTTTTAAACGTATTACTGACAGAAAATTGAACAAATAAAGTACGAATTTACGGTAATTACGTTGACTTTAATATAATACACAAACAATGCAAAACGAATTATTTCACTCGTTGCGACAGTTACAATTTTTTCCACCAGAGGTCTCATTGAATTCTACTCCGC
>CAJUYI010003446.1:0-23370 GCA_910591695.1 Galerucella pusilla | reverse complement strand
AGTGTAACTAAAATATCATTAAATATCAATTTGTTGTTCTGTTTTCTCAGAAAATTTTCAACTATTCATTAAATTTTAATCCCTCGTTTTCGCTCAAGTGACCAGTACCCTTTTAGTGGGAATGAATATACCTGAGAGGATTTCTACAACGTTCGCTCAAGTGACCGGACCCGGTTTTCATACTTCCATTTTTTCATGATTAATGTTAATACAATAAAATATTTTATAAAATTAATTGTCCATGCAAAGTATTCACAGCAGCATCTACAAATCTTCGTGCATTTCTGGTTATATATTATATTATTTCCGTGCAAGGTCTAATAGGTAGATGTGTAGGTACAATCGGTGCAACTACTAAACTAGTTCAAAATACGTTCCAACCGTTAGGTAAAAGATTACCAGTAATTTTACTAATTTATCTCACGCATGCGCATCAAATAGTTCAATTACTGGTTACGTACGATAACAGAATTGCTGACTGGAACGAACCTAAATTATTACTAACTACAGGATCATACAAGAATAAGGAAAAAGCAACAGCTTTATCTAACTCTAACATTTTTATGAAAATATCAATCTTATCCTATTAATGCATATCTATACAATATATAACAAAATATTGTTGATATTTTGCTTTATACTCTTTAGAAGTAGGTGAAAAACAAATATGGTGTATAATCATGGATGATGTTTAAAACTGTCTCATGGAGACCAGTTATTAGACGTTTCCCAAATAGAATTACTACATTTTATTTTAGTGTCTTTTTTTACTTCACAAGTCTATCTAAAATGCATGAGAGGTCATGTTCCCATCTAGCACTAACAATTCTGTAATCCCATTCAAACAAATGCCTTCCAAACAGCACATGTACCATTTTGAAGCTGATGTTCTTTCTGCACTGCTCTCCGACAATGAAAAACTATCCATACCTCTACTCTGCGAACTGTGCGGAACATAATTCTGCATTCCGATTGACATGTTTATCAGCCCATGCCAATCGAGCATGCAAATGTCCTCCTCCAATGTCATCATTGAAGTTAACCTCAAATAATGATCGACGTACTGTTTCAATTGAAACCAAAACACCAAAAGACGCTGCTGTACGATCTGACAAGTACTACGGGTACAAAGTCAGATAACGATCCTGGTGGTCTACTTTAGTCTTAATTGATGTTCGTTCTCGACTTTTTTATGGACATTTCAGTTAGATAATGAGAAAATTCCTGACAATGGTATATGGAGCGTTACCGAAACGTTGGAATTAAAAATATTCACGAACTTTGTGGCTACCATTCTGCTTTGTGTTGCACAAAGCAATTTTCCATTTTTTCATTCTGTACGGGCATTATTAGGGCATATTATATTAGAAAAAAAGAACTCGTGACGAAGTAGTTTATTATCTCATTAAGAGTTCACGAACGTCTATGTAATTAAAATCCGGAAATGAAACAATAAAAGAGTCATGAAACAATCAATCATGTTTTTCATTAGAGCAAAGTTTAATCGATCCCTTCATTTTGTTGGCCGTTAGATTAAACACATCGCCCTTCTACTAAAAAAGACGAATGGTTCGAATTGGATATTTCAAAAATAGAGTATGAATGGTTGAAAGTATGCTAGAATTATTCAGCTCATTTTATACCTAGAATTTTTTTTGGAACTCATATTTAGTGCAATTAGGTTGGCCATAGCGAGTGTTCCGAATGGAGGTTTCCGGCCCAAGTTACCAACACAAAAATTTTGTATTTCCCATTATTGGGGAACGCTGAAATGGAAAACATTTTAAATAACGGAACTAAAAATGTGCCTATGAAAAAATATTTCTAGTGTATTATTTTCCTTCCAGTTGTTATTTCCACATATACGGAGTTGTAAACTTGTAGATAGGTGTGTACTTAAGAAAATGGTGATTTAAAAGGGATTTTAAAGAAAAATAACTGAAATTTTTGTTATAATTTAAAAGAAAATTCCACACATGTGATTTTTAACCAATCAGAACGTGTATTTCTGACAGATCACCATCGCAACGGATGAATTTTGAAGTAAATTTTTCGAATTATACTGGAAATTTTTTTTGACGTGTATAATGATATATTATTATTTTTGACAATCTAATTTTCGTTTGTTCACATGAGAATTTTGATTCATTTCAACTAGAGCTTAGATGTTCTTTAAATTCTTTGGACCATTATGATTACTGTTTATATTAAAAACGCAATTATTATATGGCAGGTTGATTGGAAGCTGCTTGTTCTTGATTTAGAGATTCTGGGATTGTCTTTGCAAGTTCTTGATGACGACGAAAATTGATGCTGTTGGAAATAAACACATTTGGTGTGGAATTTTCTTACCGAATACCACACGAGCTCAAATTAAATCCGGAAATTTTTTGACCTCTAGTGGTATTACTAGTGAAAATATGTTTTTAATAGTTCCCCATACTATGCAGTACATTGAAACTGTGTTTTGTATGAAAAATCACGCAAATCAAGCGCAAATTATTTGACAGATAATTTACCATAGATTTATTCCAAAATCAGTTGAAAACAAGGTGTAACAAAATAGTAGGTCGTTATATTCTGGTGTCAAAAATAACTTATTGAACTAACTTTCTTCAGTACAAATGTGCATACAAAGAGAAAACAGCTTTTTAAAGTCACCAAATGCAATACAAAATAATTTTTTCCTACGACAACCTCGAACAAGCACATTTTGTACAGAATTTCATTTTTGCATCGGCTGCTAGGCAAGTGGCTAAGCAACAAATGCGAAATGGAATATTCTGTGTTAGATTCAGGCTTACTCTAAAATCACAACGACTACGGCTTGTCAAATTATTACGTCCAGCGATAAATTGATGAAATGGCAGCAGATCGTTTCTGTCAAAGTTTTAGTAGGTAACGAGTAATTTCATAGTTGTTTTCTACAAATACATATTTATAGGCTTTTGCCCACGACCACCTAATAATAAGTCAATATTTTACCTCCTAACTAAAGGTATATGGTACCCATATATCAACTGTCGTGAATTATGGTTCATAATACACTGTAGTGTATTATGGTTCATAATTCCCGACTAGAGATGGGGGTACAATATGAAATAAACTATTAAATCTGTGTATTTTGTTCAGGAAATTTGTTTCTGACATATATCGTATCTACAAAATATTGTAATTTTTAGTATTGATACTTTTCATAACGATATTTTCTAATATTAAGTATTTCAAAACAATATATTTATAACGGTACGTTGTATTGATACTTTCTACAGTATCGCCCATCTCTATATATGTCAAATTATTTGAAGTAGCTGCCACAACATTTTGAGGTTAGTAATATGCCAAATCGCTACTGACTTTTATTTATCAATAAATAAATTAAGTGTCGTGGACAAAGTATGGTATTCTACTCGCAATTTATGGCCATGATTCACTTGGGTGACTTGCGCCCCTCGCCTGCGGCTCGTGACGCAAACGTCACCCATCGTGAATTATGGCTATCATAAATTGCTCGTTTAATAATACACTATTATTCCTGTGTACCTATTAGAAATAGCAGTGAAAAAATTACATATTTCTTTAATTCATATTTCAATTCTGATAAAAAGCCCATTAGCGGGGAATTCGGAGTAATGAAATATTATCAGTTTATTCCTTTCAAAGTTTTTGCAATGTATGCATGTATTAAACGTGAACGATACGTTGTCATAGAAAAAGTATAGTATGCATCTCGCAACAAAATGGCTATTTTGCACTCGTATGAATTGCAGCACTTGCCTTCGGCTCGTGCTGCAAATTTCATCCTCGTGCAAAATGGGCATAATTTTGTGCTCATTGCATAATATACTATTTCTGAATGTTTTGTGACGTATTTGACATTTATTTATAATGAAAATTTTTGTAGCTGTCAATATCTGATTGTATCCGTAGAAACGACAACTTCTTTCAATTAATGGTATATTTTCCACTAATAGCTATGAAGTTGACAATTATTGTCTCTTCTAGCCAACTGAGAAGTTGAATTTCTCTATTAGTGGTTAATAATTTTTTTCATTATGAACAAAATTATATCGTACAAGTTTTTGTTGAACTACTATCCCTGAATTCTCAAAATATTTGAATTTGTCCATTATTGACCTAGGTTGATAATAGAAAAAATTATTAACCACTAATAGAGAAATCCAACTTCCCTGTTTGCTAGAAAAAGCAATAAAAGTCAACTTCATGGCTAGTATTGGAAAAATTGATATTCAATACCTACCTATTACAAAGTTTTTGTAGCATAATAGAAAAAAGGCCTTATCTCAATCAAACATTATATTTCCAAGAAAAACCAAAAGGCAAGTTAGTTTGAAAAATAATATGTATGAGGGTGCCATAATATTTCGTTAAATTGCAACGTACATGAAAATTTGGGGGGTTTAGTGGATTTCTATTACCATGGAATTTTAACGTTATGGAATGATTTCATCATTTTGTTTTTTGAAAGATAATCTAATCATAAGAAAGCCACTGGTCAATTTTCATCAAAATATGTCGATCAGTTTACATTTAAAAAAAAATTTGGTGACTGGAATATGTAGCTTAATTTATGACATCTTTTTGCTACAACCTGTAGCTCCCCCGACCCTTTTCTAGAACCTAAAATAAACGTTTTCTTCATTTGTTCAAGGCTTTTTTATAATAGAGAGACTTTCTACACAATATTTCACCTAAAATAAATTTTTTGCCAATCTAATGTACCTACACAAAAGAAACCGAACGAGATTTATTATCTTTTTTTTTCAATTCCAGAATAATTGAAAAAGTCTTGTAATAGATTACCTACTTCCTCCCCTCCCCCCTTACTCCGAACGAACCACTTAGTAGAAAAATAAAGCTCTCGATAGCTACCTACAATCTCCGAACACGAAACTCAACTCATTACAAGCTGTAAGTCAGAATTTCAACTTGAAAGAAGTAAAAACTAAAATAATAAAAAATAGCTATAGATTCACTAAAATGTTCCAGGTAATGTATTTTATTTTTTTAACGTGGAAAGATCTTCTGGAAATTTAAAACTATGACCCGAGCACACCACAATCCTAAAAGTATGTGTGATCCTAGACATAATAATCCACTCAAGAAGGTGAATTGTGGGCGAATCAATTCCAAACCCTAGTGGGGGGACAAAAATATACCAATAATGTTGGAAAAATTGCCGGTTACAGGGAAAAAATTACCTGAAAAATATCCAATTGAAATATTTATCCCAACTCTTGACAGCTTCCAGCTAGCTGTCAAATCAAAAATGGAAAATTGTTAAAAAATGTGCATTTTATTTTGTATATTTATGTCGCTAATTTTTAATGTGATGCATAATTTCTAATTTGTATTTTATACTGCTAAATTCAATTGTGATATAAGATTTTTCAATTGTGAAACTCGGAAACTGTCAAAATTTAAAATATAAATAGATGATTTTTTATTTTTCCGAGGCTGGAATCGTGAGCAGCGGCCAAAAAAACCCTTACCAATCAATTTTGGCCAAAATTGAAAAAATATAGGAGCCTACAGTTGTCAGAACCAAACATGAGCCCCGAAAAATATGCGAACTAAAATAAGATCATCGCAAGCAGCCAATCAAGAGCCAATGTTAACGATTGTCCATTAGTAATTGTTAAATATAATCGAAATAATATGACCGAGTGATTTCATCAACATACATCATTTTATTCATTCTGTATCAGTGTTGTCAATGCGAGGATGATTATCCGATTTTTAGACAAATTCACTAATTTGGATCCAATAGTTTTTCAAATATTTTGTAGAAGGGATATATAAAATGGCTATTGTTTTTGGGGATTTTCCATATTGACTGGGGTCGAAGACTTTATTGTGTGTCCTTTTGGTAATTTTGACAAATTCTGATGATTTGAATAGTAAGTTCGAGTAATTTTCATTTTTGCATCGGCAACACTGGACTATAACCAGTTCATAATTTGTTGCTTTCCATAGAAACTTGAACTTTATTTTTCATGACATTAATACAGTCATGTAATTTGAAAATATAGACATTTAGGGTAGACGTTTTAGTTTTGGTCCAATATAATTTTTTTTATTAATCTCAAAGGCTCTTTCTCATTAGACGTGCCAGGAACCGAATCGGCAACGGCAAGGCACATGCTCGGCGCGAGCAAGATTTTTTGAGGAAATTCACACTGCAATAGGCTTGCCGTGGGTTAGTAGTTTTGAGCTTTGTGAAAAGTGATATTCCCGACTTCTACGTTAATAAAAATTGCTCTGATGTTAGATGAAGAAGAACTTGAAATGAACAATTCAAGAAAGAGTGTTCCATAATGTGTTTTTATACATACTGTCAGCGTATCTTTTATTAGAGAAATCATAAATAGCTTCATTTTCTCTAACATATTCGATAACGATTTCATCTTCTTCCAATGAAAAAATGTCCTTCTGACGAGACGATATGCTGACCACTAAACTTCTAAAATCCTAGGAACGCAAATATTACCAAGCCGGTAAAGTATTCACACTTGTCTGAACCTGCACGGAACATGCTCGGCAAATATTGTTTGAAAAGAACCCCGCGGGCAAAGGCCGTCGCTTGCCGAGACGTTGCCGGCATAATGTGAATTAACCACACAAAATCCATATGATCAATGAAAAAGATATTTTGCCGATTCGGTGCCTTGCCTGTGCCGAGCACGTGGCTTGCACGAAAGTGAGAATTGGCCTTAAGAGTTACATTTTTAGCAAGTTTGACTTTGTTTACATATCTCTTAACAGTAGACATTTATGGTATCGATATTTGGTTATCGATTCAAAATATCGAATTGTTACTACAAAAATACAACTACAGCGACATGAACACCCCCACCGTGTCTCACCTTTGCTTCTGCCAACTGTATTCAGTTATTCAACTTGTTTAAAATTATTGTTTATAACTAATTCCGGCTAATTACCACACAACCAAACTTGTATATCGGGCAACCAACAACTTTCTTTACAATTTGCAAAAAGTTTTCAGACGATCCTAGCAATTTCGAATTATTTTTCGATGTCAAAACATTTTTAGTTCATTAATTGGATTATAAGACTTTAGTATGTAATTTTATAACCTATGAGTACTCGTAATAGACTGGTAGCACATGTGGGCTTTATTATTCCCCAAGACCTAAGCTATACAGTGGACCATTTTTCTTAGCGAAATGTTTGCTCTAGTCTGCTTCATTGGTATTTAAGATTTAACAGAACCTCAATAAAGTTTGTACAAAAAATATCAACCTACTGTAGTTTTTCTATAATAATTATCTAAATTATAATGTTCAACACAATATTCATAACCAATTTCATATTTTTTAATAAAAGTTAATAGATTATAAATCACTTACTCAAATATCAAACGTCCAGTTTATCAATAATTTCTCGAAAACGAATCACTTAAAATACCCGAAAACGCGACTTACTTCTATATTTCACCGGTAAGAAGTGAGTTTTGTCGTATCGCTGCAAATCAGCCCACTAGAAATGTAGGTAATGATTCACTACGTTCAGGTAGCAAAACATACAAAAAATGAAATAATACGATTCAAGTTTGTTACTAGTCTTTTTGCTATCGGGTCGAATAACAAAGACGATAGTGATTTTAATGATTTGCAAATTCTATGGTTCAAAATATAGATAAAATTTAGAATATATTAGATATTTCTTTTAGCATGTCAATTTATAAATAAACGAAGTGAGGGCTTAAAGACAAATGTTTGTTTACAGAATGATGCACTGAATATTGTATCAAATCATGTCTTTTAAAAAAGTTTATGATATTTTTAAATAATTTTTTATAGTCTTTGACAAAATTGTGAGGTACTGCTAGGTATAAAAAACAATAACTCTGAGAAAAATAATATTACAAAGTATAAATTTAATTTTTCATCATACAGGGTTCGTGCATTTATGCAATTTTTCAGGAGTCAGGAATCTGAGAGTATACTGTATTTAATACAACTAGGCATACCTGAACTGGAAAAAAGAAAGGATGCCTGAAAATTGGAACCATTCTCTGATAATACCTATTCTAAAAAAAGGAGATGCAACTGATTGTAATAATTACAGGGGGATATCCTTATTAGATGTCGTATACAAGGTCCTAGCTATTATGATTAAGAAAAGATTAGATCCGATCTCAGAAAAAGTAATAGGAGAATACCAAGCTGGTTTCAGAAAAGGGAGAGGAACGACAGATCAGATATTTTCAATGAAGGAAATTTTAACATCATGCTATGAGTACAAAATACCAATACTAGTACTTTTCCTTGATTTCAAGCAGGCATATGATTCTATCTCCAGAAGTAACCTGTTAAAGGCTTTGAATGAGTTCGAGATCCCAAGAAAATTGGTGAATCTTGTGAAGATGACTCTCATCAAAACTACTAGTAGTGTACAGATCAGAGGTGAAGGCTTAAAAAGTTTTGAAATAGGAACAGGTCTGAAGCAAGGTGACCCCTTGTCAACATTACTATTCAACCTTGCATTAGAAAAAATTATAAGAGACAGCAGATTGAATAGAGAGGGACACATTCACTATAAAAGCCATCAAGTTATTTGTTATGCTGACGATATGGCCATAATTTCAAGAACAGAGAAGGATTTGGGTGAAATAACAAAGAATTTAATAGAAGCGGCCGCTAAAATGGGACTTACAATAAACGAACGGAAAAGTAAACTGATGAGACTCGGAAACCAGACAACAAATGACATATTTAGAGTAAAAATCCAAAGAGCTATCATCGAATTTAAATATGTGGAAGAGTTTATATATCTAGGAGCCCTGTTAAATAGTGATTGTAGTGGAGAAAAGGAAATTAAAAATAGAATCATAAAAGCTAACAAAAGTGCAGGAGCCAGAAATCACCTAGTCCGGTCAAAGCATCTGTCAAGGAAATCAAAACTAAGATTGTACAGTACTCTATTGAAGTCTACGGTATTGTATAGTTGTGAGAAATGGGTTTTAAACAAAAAACAAAGAGAAAGTGTAATTAGATGGGAAAGGAAAATGTTAAGAAGAGTTCTGGGAGGAAAAAAAAGTAGAAGGGGTGTATATAAGAAGGACTAACGAAGAATTATATAACATTTATCGTGAACCCAAAATAGATGCAACTATTACATCAAGAAGACTTCAGTGGTAAGGGCACATAGAAAGGATGAAAGGAGGAAGAATAGTGAAACAAATAGCATGGAGAGTTGGAAGGCAAGAAGGAAAGAGGCAAGCCAAGGAAAAGATGGAGGGAAGTTGTTCTAGAAGACCTGAAAGAAAAGAATGTGAACCGATGGAGAGAAAAGGCCAACACATGTTTGAAAATTCAAAGAAATAATTCTAGGATTTCTGCCATAGGATTCTAAATTGCTGCGCAAGTATGTGGATGGAGGCTTCTTCTTCCATGCCACAAAATCTACATTCTTCTTCCACAATTTTGAGCTTTTCCAGGTGCCCATTCAGGCGACAATGTCCCGTTAGGATACCAGTTGAAACTCTTAGTACAGTTTTACTTTGACTTGTGCATTCATTGGATCGCAATGGGCTGTAGATACTCAGCAGAATGTTTGATTGTCTAAACCCTTCTAGATATTTCCTATGGTCAGATCTTCTATTTTTTCAACTTTGCTTATTTCTTCCAATATTAAATTGGAGCTGATAGTTCCGGTCCCCCAAAAGGGTTTTCTGTTCCCTTCTTCGGTATTTCCTGTGCCTGGAATCCACAGTAAGGTGACTATATTGTTTTCTCCTAATTCATTGAGTTTGCATTCTCACACTTTAGAGATCAGTGCTATAATGGCTGCTTAACCATCCGACATAATGATATCTACATCCGAAAAAATTAAGGCACACATTTTATATTACTTCAAATTTTTTGGTATGTACGAGCTCATAGTAAGTGTCAAACTTTGTTAAATTTCAATCTTGAATAATTTTTTTCGAAAAGCACTATTGAGACTTTTGTCTGTCGGTGGATGACCGGTCTATAATATGTAATGAAAGAAGTAGCAAAGTCGATCAAAAGGAAAACGGAAAAGGAATGGAAGAGTGGGAGTGGGAGCTCCTGTTCAATATCTATTTCAACGTGCCCTGGTTATCCGCGATAGGATCATTACGTCTTAGATTAACCAGAGAAAAACGGATATCCAAAGATCGAAGAAGCTTTAAGTTAAAACATTGAGTAACTTACCCTTTTATAATCAGAGCCGTACTAGCAGACACAGAAAAAAGAAATCAAAATATACTCATTTTTATTAAAGTAGCAATATCAATAGGTTCTAATAATGCTCCTCCAATATTATTGTACTGTCAAATAACTTTAAATATAACAAATTAACTTCAAAATGTATTCTAAAATATTTTCAAAATATGAATTGATGTCTTATAATGATGTGCTTCCAATCATTTATGTAGGACACTAACGACTGTAAGGGAATTATGAGTGTAAGTGATTGAAAGTCGAAATTTCCAAGCGATATGCGGAAAATGATATTTTTTTAAATGAAATTTGACCTTAAAGTTAATTTTTTCAAAGCCACTTTCTTTAGATCCACTCCTGTTCCAAAAAAGCAACTCCCCATAGTCAAAAATATATTTAAACTTTAATCTATATAATTATTTCGTTCTAGTCAGTTTTATGCGGATGGTTTTCCGAAGAAGGAAACAAAAGCAGATGGAGAGATCCGCAAATTCAATTTCATAATTAATGAAAATTTAACTGTCTGAGGCGAACAAACGATTTAATTGAAGAAACGGTTTCTATTTTAACGAATTTGTCGGAATCGAACAATTTTTGAACAATACCGACGCAATTTAATTTTCAAATAAGCTGTTTTAATTTTCGTTTGGAAAATATAGAATTTATTATACAAAAAGCTTCCAAGATAAAATTAGAGTTATTTAAAATAGTATATTTTGCGTTTTTTTTTTGTTACGTACCATGACAGTTGATAGTTAAGAGCTGCTAAAGCGCTTCCTGCATGTGTGACACTCTGTTTTTCCACTACCGAGTAACCCAAAAAATAGAAAAGTGCAACAAAAACTCTTCAAAAATCGTGAAGTTATGAACTTTCTGCCATTGGGCTGCTAGACAATACTATCTGCCCTATTTGGTGGTCGAGACTATTATTATTGGTCAAGCAACAAAATTATGGAGGTGCGAGGCTTATGTCATTATTAACATCATTGAAGGTTAAAAACTGTCATATTACACACCTTTACTTCCCGCTCTCATCAATCACTTCCCGCCCTGATTTCCCACCCTCCAAAATAATGTGATCGTTATTTTGTTATTTTTTATAGTCAAAAATATAACATATTGATAAATATTATAATACCTATTTCTAGTAATTCTTCAAATGAGGACTTTTTCTTGATTTATTATTCGCGACCTTAATATCCATCCGATTTTAGGTGTGTTCAGAACGAAACAAAGATTTATCAATTTTGATCTGGATATGATGGTTGTGAATAAAATATTATACAAACCTCGGTAGGGTTTCCTTCTTGTCTCGAGATAATAGCTAACCTCGACGCTTCGTGTCTCGGTTAACTAACTAATCTCTCGACAGTAATGAAACTCTTCCTTTTTGTTGTGTTTGGGAGCCGTTCTGATGCCCCGGGAGCACTGCAGCCTGTTGGCTAGTTATTCGGCCCGTTTTACACATGTGTCACCTATGAAGGTTTTACTGTGTACCTGCTTTGGAGTGTTCCTCCACTGAAGTTTATGTTGACTCTGTATTTACCCTCGGGCTACCTTCTTTGTGGTCCGAAGAGCTGGTTCTGGTCCAACATATGCTGTTGCTGAACCTCTTCTCACGAGTTCATCAGCTTGTTCATTTCCAGAAATACTGTTATGTCCCGGCACCCACACTAATCTTTGAGACCATATGTTGTTCTGTATCCAATGGTTCATCGCTTATTTTGCATTCTGGAAAATGTACTTCGAGAAGTTTCCTTCCCGTTTTGTGTATATCTCCCATCTTTTGTCTCTAATGAGTTAATTGTCCTTTGAGGATCTTTGGAGAGTATCTTATGGAGTCTAACACATTCGGAGGTCTGTTCTACCTCTTCACAGAGCTTCCTCCATGAGTCTCTCTTAGCGATCCTCAGAGCCTTGTTATATGACGTCGGAGTTTTAATATATACGGTCCACTCTCCGTCTTTGCTTGCTCTATTGAAGAGCTTTCGTACTTCCGCCCTCGAAAGTGCAAGGTCATTATTCCACCAGGGCACATTCCTGTTGGTTCTCATTGTAGTTTCGAGGCAGTTGTGATTGAATGTAGACACTATAGCTTCTTGGAATTGTTCCGCAGCTAGGTCTAGATCCACAGTATTTCTCACCGTCTCTCTCACCCCTTGGATTTCAAAGCCTAGGTCCGCTTGATAGGCCTCCCAGTTAGCTTTCCTTGGGTTCCGGTAAGTTTCAGTTACAGTGCTAAATCCTGTTAATGTATAACTTATGTGACTGTGGTCTGAACAACTCGGTGAACACCTCGGTGTGTAACATACTATTACCACTGTGGTGAATATACAATTTTTCTCATTACTAGCTAAATTTAAGACAACAGTTAAAAATAATTGATATTATACATTATTTCTTAATTTTAAAAACATTATTGAACCAGAACTCATGAAGAACTTAATTAATTTTGATAACGGTAGCTGAAACGTTGAAATAAATGTACAAAAAATATTGCGGTTCAATTTTCCAACAGACGACAAAAAGTGTACCTGGTGAAGATTGACATGTTGTTTGTGGTAGAATCGCTCCTTGGGAGGATGAGAAGTGACAACTTGCTAGGGTTGTGGATTTGACCGGTCAACTTTTTTTTGTCAATTGACTGGTCAAATGACTGAAATGGATTTAAAAAATAAAATTGCAAAATGAGTCCATCCAGGAGCACATTGTAAATTGTATGTATAACTTGATAAGTATTTTATTTTTAAATATCAAAATATACATGAACAACATTAAAAATATTAAAATATTAACACAAAACTTAATAAACAAAAATTAGCAAACTCGGTTAATAATTTAAATTATTATGAGCGTAGTTATGATAGTTTTATATCATAATAAAACTCTCGATAAACACCAAAAAGATGGTTTTTAAATATTTTATAGATTTCAATTGAAACTAACTGGTCAAATCTACAATAAAACTGGCGGGAACGAATCATCCGCAAAATTTTTTGTGCTGCCGCCAGTCTTTCGGTCAAGTCAAATAAGTGTTGGTCAATTGACGGTCAATTGACCATGCCCAACTCTGCAACTTGCTGACAATAAGTAATGAATAATGACACCCAACTATAAAAGTTAAGCTGTAATAAGTTGGAAATATGCAGTCAGGATGAAATGTTGGTGTAGTATATAGGTGGATTCAAAACTGGTAGAGTAACAGACCATCCAAGAAGAGCTCACTGGAAATACTGTCCAGCCTGATAAGTAGTGATTCAGTTGAAATATTGATTTCCGGATTATCAATTCATGCAATTCCATAAATTTTGTCAGACGCAACTTAGTTGCGAGTTTTCACAATTAAATTTGAAACAAAAAAGTATAAGTTACGACGTTCATACTGACAAAATTTATATCTGTGGCGTGTTGGCTAAAAAGCAAAACAAGAAAAGACGGAGCAATGCATATCGCAAAATAATGTTTAATATGGAGAAAAATTCTGCAATAATTTTGATATATGGTGCGTCTGCCCTTTCGAATTGTTCTATTTAGTGGGAAAGTATTTCACTGAATAAAGCAACAGGATTGTACGCTGCAATATGTTATACGGTCGGAATGGGTTGTTTTCGTTTGTGAGACGTCTTGGCGGTGAAGAGAAAAGCAATTGTTGCTGACGATATTTTTTTTCACGTAATGTGAGGATATATATTTTCATTTGTAATGTGGGATGAAATATCGGAAAATAGGGGGGATTTTTTATTTTTATTCACATGAAATTATAAATATGAATTATGAATAACAACACATGTAGAAATCAACAATGAAACCAGCAACCTAGATGGCGTTCCACAAGGCTCAATCCTAGGGCCAACACTGTTCTTAATCTATATCAACTCTATAGCTCAACTTCCTCTCCAAGGTCAGGTACAGTTATATGCAGATGGTACATGCCTCGTATACTTTGGTAAAGAGAAGCAACTACTGAAAATGCAGATCGAATCAGATCTGAATCTCGTGAAGGAATGGATGTGTCATTATAAACTAACCCTCAACATTGACAAATCCAACTATCTGGTCATATCCAGAGATCAGGAGTGGCAGCAATTAACCTTAGGAATTGGAACGAATCAACTAAAGAAAACTGATTGCATTAAGTATCTAGGTCTATATATTGACAACAAACTCACGTGGGAAAAACATATAAATAATGTAGCCAAGAAGATTTCACCAGCTATAGGTGTCTTAGAAACAGCTGCATAAGTACTAGAGGTCAAGCACAGGAAAGCTATGAATTATTCTTTAATCCACTGCCACCTGTCCTATTTAGCACTCATATGGAGCTGCACTTTCCAGAATAAAATCAAACCACTAATGGTTCTTCAGAACAAGGCGATAAAAAGAATTTTCACTTTGCCAAGGCTACATCCTACTGAAAATCTATACCTGCCCAATCAGATAATGGATGTCAAGTCTTTACACATCTTCCAGTCATGCATCTATATACATAAATGTAGACTCAACAATTCCACATCGAACATAAACTTTAGCACAACCAGAAACATGCATGAGCACAATCTAAGAAGTAGTGACAACATCACAACAACCTTTATGAAGACATCGGTAGGACAAAGAAGTATACTTGCTGAGGATGTGAGATTCTATAATAAGCTACCGTCATCCCTAAAAACCTCGCGGCTGAATTATTTCAAAAACTACTTGGGTGGCAAAGTTAGGAGGTTAAAAATGTCTTTTCTCAGTAAATTGAGAGATTTGGGATTTTAAAACGTTGAAATTGGAAGATGGAGGTTTCAAGGCCTAGGAAATCATAATATGTTATCCATTTCGGTGTATTTCCTAGCTATATGTAGCTATATGTAATTGGTATAACTGTGCGATTAACTTATCGATTTTTAACGGTATATTTATTGGAGAATATCAAAACTGCATCACTTTTGCAACCAAAAGTCTTAAATAGTTACTAGTTTTCGAGATATTCGCATCTTTTAACTCCCTCCATAATTTTCATTTCATTTATTAGCACAAAAATAATAATGTAAGCAGGCGCTGATGTCAAGAATATCATATTATCAGCTTTAATATAATAAGAACATTCATAATTTGCAATAATTTTGCCATAACAAGGATTTTGCTTTGGGGTAAAAGCTCCAAGTTGGATTGTTACCAAGTAATACGCTTTCGAAATCTATAACAATATTATTGCAGATTGTCAATGTTCTTGCTATATTTATCATAGCTGATAATAAATTTGCTGACATCAGCGCCTACTAACATTATTATTTTTGTGCCAATTAATAGAATGAGAATTATGAAGGGAGGTTTAAAAATGCGAATATTTCGAAAACCAGTTACTTTTGAGACTAATGATAGTGAAACGTAAGTTACTTATATTGTTGATTGTCAAATGGAATGTAACTTTAAAATATTTGTATTCAAAAATGATTCTCAGGGGTGGTTTTCGCCGAACTTAAAAAAAAACAGAACTGTAGCTTAAAAGAAAAGGTAGTTAATAAAGTTGAGCGCCACGTGGTTTTTTTACTTTTTATAAAAAGAATAGGTTAACCCCGAAACTATAAATAAAGTTCTGTCCTGTTATTTAAGCATTCACTATATGATAACTTGAAGTGTGTGTCTATAAATTCAGTAAGAAGGAAGTTGAAATAAAATTCCACAAGTTAAGCAATAACAATAAATATGGATTCAATTAGTTTCTAATTTTAAAAATATAAAATTTATGTAAATCTATACTTAAAAAAATTTAACAATGTCCGTGGGTGAAGCCCTTAAGTTTACAAATTATAGGAAAATAATTACAGTGGGTGAAGCCCTTAAGTTTACAAATTATAGGAAAAGAATTACAGTAGGTGAAGACCTTTAGTTTTACAAATGATAGGAAAAGAATTACAGCTTGAAAGGTTGACCTTGGTGAAAACTTCTTTGTATTTAAAGGTACTTATCTCAGAGGAAGTACTAGCTTGGGAGCCTCCCTGCCTTCTTGGGTATTAGGTATTAGGTATTAGGCCGTTTCTTTTCCCTCAGCAGTGGAGGTATGCCTCGAAGCTCATCCGTTCTTATGACACCATAAAATAGGTGTAAAGGTAGATGCCAATTTCAAGATACTTGTTTTAGATGTTTTTTTTGTTGAAAAAATCTATGTAGCCAACCGCTGTAAGAATATCATAAGTGAAGAAATAATCTGGATCTTTAAAATTTCATATGATATTAGCAGATATATCCCACTGCGGTTGAAATGCTCACGTCTTTTTTAATAGACAGCTTAGATCGGAAAGAAAGATGGCTGTTTTCGATTCACAGTTAACCACCTTCACTTAGAAAGAGTTTTCCGAATTCGACACCAAGTCCCTGGTTATACGATACGGCAAAGCAACCGGAAGAATAACAAAGGCGACTGTGAAACTTCACGTTTCAATAGGTATACTTTTTTGTCGCAAAAATGATGTAGTTTTGATATTTTTCAATGAATAGAGGGATGCTGTTCACGATAAATAAGTTAATCGCACAGTTACACCAATTACTAAGCTTTTGTGGCGCCCTCCAGGAAATACATGGAAATGGATGAAAATTTTTTATTGACAGGCCCTAAAACCCCTATCTTCCAATTCTTATGTTTGTATATCCAAAAACTTCCTATTTACTGAGAAAAAACAGTTTTGACATTTCAAATTTGCCACCCTGTATCTTTTTTATCACCGATATTTTATTGAAAGAAGTTGCGTCAGATTGTAATATTTTCAGGCCAAGAATCTTCCATTCTACTTCTGTCCATTACTTACGGACCACCCTGTATAATATTTCCTACACAAAAACATTCGATATAGAAAAATATTTATTATCAGTTAAAGTAACCAAAATTTTGAAAACTATCCGAAAATTTAATTAATGAATAATCCACAATCTTAAAAGTTGAACTCGCAGAGTCATAACTCAGACTATCCAACTGCCAGACCGGAAATAAACAATACTGATACAAACTCCAGAGTATCACCATCCTTCTACGATAATTATACCCCCAAGTCCTTAACTATGGCGTAATGTCCTTCGGTCGCTCGAAAATTAATGATGGCCTTCGTGCTTTGCACTTCAACTTTGTATTAAACTGTTGTTTTGTGACTGCATACTTCAGATTTGGAAACTTTAATTGTTTTAACATGTATGCGGTTGCCGTACGGTCGGGAATAATTACATTTGAATTTCAATTGTTTTCACGATATTAAATATATTTCGCATATGAAGATTTCATTGTTATTTTGAATTGAAACTTATGTAGCAGTGTTGGGTTAAGTTGTAAAATTTCTATAAATTCGTTTATGCTTAATAGGCCAAGAGCCGGGTATTTTTTGTGAAAAATGTAAGGTAACAGGTATTTTTGGAACTTTAGTTCTTTACGTCAGGTTATGTTTGAGCGACCAGGTGTCGCGACGCAAAAGATCTGACCGTTACGCGTTACGTTACGTTACGTTGCTTCGTTATGTGCCTTGCTTTCGTGCTTGTGCTCTCTGCTTAGTCTCTCTCTCGTTTACAAAGCAGCGATTCATATGCTCCGGCCAGGATTCGAACCCGGGCCGCCCGCGTGTGAGGCGAGCATTCTACCACTGAACCACCGATGCTATATTAAAATTCCATGCAAAGCTGGTATTCGCAGTGCTGTTGATCTACTTGAATTTGTTCGGATAAATTTTTTATTATTTCCATAATTTTTTTTTGCGCGATTAAGGGGTCTAGCACATTTACTTTTCGAAATACAGGGTGTTGAAATTATGAAAACTTGAATGTTTTAATTCGATAACTTCAAAATGGATGGATAAATTGATTTGACATTTGGCAGGTTGTTTTTAAATGTAAAAGGGCATATTTTGAAAGAAATAGTAGGATATGATGGCCATATCGCACGATGACGAAGTTCAAGTGCGATATGGACAATCCACTGTAATATAACTTCAAATTAAAAATTTAACAATTCAATTTTATGTTTCCACTAATTTTGTGGTAAACGTAGAGTTCTTGGATGTCCAATTTGTATAATGCTACGGTTTCCTTTTTCAAATATACGATGCTGTTATAAGTAGATGTTGCTAGTCGGACTCCCTCATGAAGGGTACCGTACCATTATCTATAATAATGAATATTCTGCTAAATATTTCAAACGTCTACCTGTTGTCGTTATTAATATCAAGCAGAATAATTATTTAAAAATGAGATTAACAATAAAAAAAAAACATCTTCAAGGGAAGGGGAATAGAGCCCGGGTCTACCGCGTGAGAGTATGGTTTGCTTACTACTTGGCCACAGAGGCTTTGCAAATTGTTTATCTATAACGTCAAATGTATTACATACTTTTGGCTTAAAAGGAACTAAAGTTCCTACCGTGTGTCCCGCGACACGTTCTACCTTTTTTCTTTGAATATGTTCAGGGGTGTCCTCTGAATGTAAATCTGAGTTGGCGTCATGGGAGGGCTTCACTCCAGCCGCCATCTTGGAAAACACGTTTTATTGAATATCTCGCGAACAGCGCATCGTACGTCGAATATTGTGTAGATCATTATTGTAGATAATAATATTCGCCATATTTTTCATTGTAAACTTTGCTTTATAACGCATAGGTTTTAAATCATAGCGCTCCAAACTTTTTCCAATATGGTTTCTGCTAAATATTTAGTTAATGGTCGATGATAAATTAAAAATGGTTGTACAGTGTATCTAATGTCAATGTGACGACCTTGAATTGTATTACATATTTTATGCAGGTTGATTTTAATCCACTATATTAATTTGAATTACATTTGAAAAGCATTATTTCTTAATATTCGAATTTATAAAAGAATTTTATGCACGCCACTTGGCGGCTTTTCCTTCAAAGGGATTAAAAATATGGGTCATCACATTAACAATAGTTACACTATAACTGAATTATAGAGCATGAAATTTCATATAAATTTCATGGGAAACTTTTTCGCGCAATAAATGGTATAAGCATCTCGAACTTTAAGGATAATACCGGTCTCCAGCAAAATTGGAGGCTTTGCTACGCTCAGCCTCCAAACATTGCTGTCGACCGGTAAACAACCCTTACCGTTCTTAATACTTAATATACTATAAAATTAGTTTTTGTATAAAAATACTGTGAAAATCATCTAAAACAATCTATAAAGTGGCAGAACGTTTTGCTCTATGAATGTCAACAACTCACTGACAGTAAACGTAATTTGGAGGAAAATTCAAATAGTTATTCTGATTGTCTCACTTGGTACGCCGTCTCACTTAGTACCACCCTCCCCTAGTATTCAGTATAGTTCGAATCTGTTGGAGCACATATCACTTAGTAATAGCTGCCTTGATAACATATTTGAAAGTCAGACGTGTGAAAATAAATAAAGCTAGATTATTCATTTTTTTGCAGCTTTGAAACGTCTGACAAAAGTTTTGGCCCATGGAAAGTGTCTGACACTTATGATACTACTCTAGAATATTATTCTACAAAACATTTATAAATCAGACATTCAAATTTAAGTGGAGTAACTCTTATTTTTAGTTATCTTCCTCACCTGATACCTGCCCAGGTGTCCTTAGGATAGCTCCACAAACACAATTGTATTCAAAGCACACGGAATGCTACTGAGAACCTAACATTTCATCTATTTGAAAATAAGTTACGCCTTATCGCTCTGGCATCTTGGACTAATAGTTTACATTTCTTACTTAACGATAATCATGCATGTAGGTATTTAATGTTGCTCAAGCCACTTCTTATCTTTAGTCTACAGCTCCACTTGAGACACTCCATTTAAGTCTAATTTTTGAACAAACAAAATTAATTTTGATGGATAAAGAAGTTTACAAGCTGTAATTCACTATTGTTGAATTGATACACCCTGTTTAGCGATGCTGATTCAGTACAACTTTCGAGTGCTCTAGAGTATACCCTACCCTCCGATTCTTCTTATCCCGTCCACAAGTGTCTTTGTTAGAGAATAAACCCGCAGAAGTGTGATACGTTGGCGTAATTTTACTTTGCAACTAATTATATTTCCGCCACATTTTCCTTTTGTTTTTTGAGGTCTCCTCTACTTTGCGCTTTGCCGATTAGAGTATGTGCATGTATTCGAGATAAACTCGAGAGTAGGCGACGGGGCTATTGTTGCATGCCCCGCTAGTAACTTTGTGACATATTTCACACTTTGGATGCATATTTTTTCAAAGAAAATTCACGTTTTGCCTTTGTTTTTATATTTCCTTCCGTCTATGTCGATTTGTAAACAGAAAAATTTCAAGTGCTTGAAAATATAGACGGTTTTTTGGTGGACGATCTTTCAGGTCCTGCCAGTTTTCAAAAATTTCAGGATATTAGTGATTTTCATCACCAATAAACTTATCTAATTAACATATTAATCAAAGAGCTGTCAATGGACTTCCTCCTTTGGAACTTTTTATAAGAGCGGAGACGGTGATGACAATTCTTAGGCTGAAATCGGGAGACTTGTGGTCCCGGAACAATGTTTGAGAAGGACACAATGATATAACTGGGACAATACTAGATGAACACATATTTAACATGAGTTTCGATAGCCGCAGAACATATTATTCACTGAGCGAGCGAATATCATTATCCCATCCAGGAAAGAGGTGATGCATCCAGGTAATTCTGGATAAATCATCTGGTTGTAATTTGGAGTGGAAATAATTGAACCATCACAACTACTGAAGATCCCTCCAGATAAACTGCTGGCCCATATAGAAGACAGCACAACACAAGCGTATGAATGAAAAAATGAAATGAATGTCGATATAAACTCTCTTTCCCACCACATAATTTTTTAGACCACCTGACAGCAAGGTCGGCATTTTCGTGTTGGGGTATCAGGGATTCGAAATAAGATCATAGCGCCACAGCGGCGATAGCTGAACTACTTCTTTGCACATTGTTGTATAACCTCAACCAAACGAAAAAACTCAAAAGGCAACCCATAAATTGGAATCAAACAATGGAAATCTCATGTCTAAGAGAAGCAAGGTTATAAAAATAATGTACGAAGAGATATTTCCGTTTCATGTCACCAGATATAGTATCGCATAAATTGAATTCCCATGTATGTATGTATGTATGTATGCATTTTGTGGTGATATTCAGTGGGACCTAAAATATCTATTGTTTCCCCTTACTTCTACTCAGTTTCTGAGGAGAGTTCCTTTAGTCCTATTACCCGGAGGAATTTTTGGATGTCGGCAGGTAAATGTTCCTCTTCTATCCATTAATCTCCTAGGTGCTGTGCTCTAGGATTCTGGAGTGCTGTGCAGTTGGAAAGTGAGTGGATGTCTTCCATTCCACAAAATCTGCATTCTTCTTCCTCCACAATTTTGAGCTAATTCAGGTGCCCATTCAGGCGACAATGTACCGTTAGGATCCCTGTCAAAACCCTTAGCGCAGTTTTACTTTGACTTATGCATTCAGTTGATCTCAACAGGTTGTAGTCACCCAGAAGAGTCTTTGATTGTATAAGCCCTACTAGATATTTCCAATGGTAAGATCTCCTCTTTTTCTCGCCTAGTTCATTAAGTGCCTAGGCATTTCCACACCATTTTGGAACTGATTACACAAGAGCTCAGTGCTTTAATGGCTGCTTGACTATCCGACATTATGATAATCCTTTGTCTTCTGTAACCTTTATCAATATTGAACTGGGCGCACTTTCTTATGGCGTGGATTTCCGCTTGAAAGATACTTGGGGTTTTCCCCAAGCTTTCAGAGTGTTTGGTTACTGGCCCGAACACTCATGTCCCAGTTCCTTCTATTGCTTTTGAGCAGTCTGTGTGCCATTGAATGGAATTCTTTCCAAGTCTGGTAATGGTATTTGGATCCCATTCCTTTTTGTTGCTTAATTCCGTAACGAATTTCTTTGAAAAGTTATACTTTTTCATCATACCGTCTTGTGGCATGTCCCAGGTTGTCTGATTCCTAAGAAGTGAGGAGGTGTTTTTTTTAATGATTCCATCTTTACTTAGTCTGTATCTTGTTCTTTCTGCAACGCTTTCCACCACCATATGTAGTGGGGTGAGGTTGAGAATCACTTCCATGGCTGCCGTTGGGCATGTTTCCATTGCTCCTGTAATGCATATACAGGCTTGTCTTTGAATTTTGGAGAGGTTTTCTCTACTACTACTACACGCAATGGCTCCATAAGTGATGATTGGTCTCACTATGGCAGTGTACATCCAGCTTAGGATTTTTGGGTTTCAACCTCAGATTCCTGCACACCATTAGAGCCCTTTTTGCCTTGTATGTAATCTCCTTTTCGTGTTTGTTCCACAGGAGTTTTCTGTCTGGAGTTAAATCTAGATACTTGACTTCTTGTCTCCATTCAATCTCGTTCCCATAAAGTTTTATGGTTTTGAGGTTGAGTATTCTTTTCTTAGTGAAGGCTGAATTCCCATTTATAGAAGATGTATTTATAGTACAAGTTTTCAGATAATACCCACTTACCCAAAAATCAGTATAAGCTCTCCTACTATAACTGTTAATGATCCAAGTTTCATTCGATTTTATACCATTCAACAATTTGAGACAGTAAATATAATGCGAAAAACTTTCATTCCATAACTGTAAAGGTGGATTTTAACAAAAGTCGTCTGCAATTATAAAAGTTTTGCGCTTCTTCGGTTGGGAGGAAACTTACGATGTCACATAATCGATTCTCAGACGACACAAGCCGAAAATGTACTTTAACTGCATTTGCTGATAATATTTTTGCTGAGAAAACAAACTGTCAATTTTGATTTGATGTAAATGAAATATTTTATCAACGACACCAATCAGTGGTGCTTATTTTAGTCGCTTGCTGGAATTTTAAATCAAACTTTGTCTTTCCAATAGGCTCGTCAATTAAACTTTTCAACCGAGAAATATATACAGTGCGTCTATGAAGTAACAGGTGAATTAATTATTATTTAAATGAGCATTAAAATTAGAGATTCCCGAAAAAGGTCGACTTTTGAATTTTTTAAATTGAAATCTAGTATACAGGGTGAACCACCTTCGTGTGATGACGAAGCTACTTATTACACATTTTTGGAATCAGCTCAGCAAGGGCAATCTGGAAATTGAAAAAAGGGGTCTCATTAAAAA
>CAJUYI010003445.1:0-23380 GCA_910591695.1 Galerucella pusilla | reverse complement strand
TCCTTTTACGTATGCTAATTATATATGGCCCGTATTTAACGAAATCTTAAATCAAATTTCACTATTAGCACAGGAGAGCAGTGCTCTTCACACAGAGCAAGTGGCGGAGTGGTTAATCACTCGGCTTGCATTTGGAAGAACTGGGATTAGCGTTTTCCATTGGCATGCACTTAGTTGGCACCAAGTTCGAGCGTACTCTACACCAGTGTACCGATATTTTGCACTGAGTGCAGGGTCAATGGAACACAGAAAAGTTGTCAGTTGTCATTCGTCAAATCAAGTTGGTTGTTTTGTGGTGGTTTTTGGTGTTTTGATTAAAAGCAGTTGCAGTTTTATGTATCCTTATCTAGTTGTTTTATTATTTAACATTAAAAATAATGAGAAAATTTTTATTAAAAGTACATTTTGAGATTATTCATTTCCTAAAACAACTTAATACTTCCAATCACTGGTTCAGTATTTGTAAAATACTCTACTTTTTACAATAATATCTAGTGAAAAATAAATAAACTACTGTTTTTCTTTCGAATTCGCAGCGTTCATCATTCGCCGCCATTTTGCACTCTTGCACTATACTCGAAACTACCTCCTGAGCAGGTGCCGAAAAAACTGCACTCAGTGCACATTCGCTTGCACTAGTTTTCCAATGGAATATGAAATACTGGTGCAGTGCAGCCAATGAAACACAAATGTTGCACTCAGTTCAGATTCAGTGCACCCTAGTTTTGTCAATGGAAAACGCTAAAATATTCAAATCCCAGGTTGACTACTATGAGATTTTTTCGTAAGAATAGACATGTGCGCAGATAAACATAGACAGAGGTTATGTGGATCGACGCATAACCATATACACCGACAGTCAGGCAGCAATTAAAGCCCTGCAGGGTCCTAGACAATCCAAACTTCTACTGAAGGGATGGACTGATGGACACGCTGGGGCAGCTATTGAACTACCAATGAGTAGGTTGAGGTAGATAGCAGGACTCCTAACAGGGCACTGCTAGGTGAGGAAGCACCTCTACAACCTAGGTGTAGAGGAAAGTTCCCTATGTAAGGGTTGCGGCATGACTGGCGAAACGTCAGTCCATGTTCTCTTAGAGTGTCCACACTAGGCTGTACTACGCAGGCGTATCTTCGGAGTCCCTGTCATGGCCCCTGGAGACACAAGCAGGCATCCACTGAAAAAGATTGTGGCCTTTATTGAAGGGCTCGGCTTCATGGATGTCTAGGTAGCAGGAATGGCACAATGGGCCCGCCAGTGGCCTCAGTGTCGGAACCTTGGCTTGAGTTTGTCTAGGTCAAGGCTCGCCTGCACATTTAGTAGTTAGTAGTCAGTATGTTAAGGGATTCTTTACAGTTTTTTACCAGTTTAGACCTAATTGTTGGATGGCTGATAGCTTTAAGCAGAGTCTGGCTGTCAGTGAAAATTTTAATTTTTTTACCGGTATATCCTCTTCTGATGTTTTCATCGATGCAGGATATAGCGTTTCTGCTATTCAAGCGGATAGTAACAAGTAAGGAATGGAGGAGGAATGGGATCCAAATACCATTATCAGACTTGGAAAGAATACCATTTAATGGTACACAGACGACTCAAAAGCAATAGAAGGAACTGGGATAGGAGTGTTCGGGCCAGGAACCAAACACTCTGAAAGCTTGGGAAAAACCAAAGTATCTTTCAAGCGGAAATCCAGCGGAAATATTGATAAAGGATACAGAAGACAAAGGATTATCATAATGTCTGATAGTCAAGCAGCCATTAAAGTACTGAGCTCTTGTGTAATCAGTTCCAAAATGGTGTGGGAATGTCTAGACAAACGACAAACTCAATGAACTAGGCAGCGGCCTATACGGCCTATTTATAAATCCAGGACTGATAGGTACTCTTTCATTCTTCTACCGTTGAGTGATAAATTTATCACTCAACTCTTCTACGTAACTCTAATTCTTTTCCCCCCTCTAATTTGTATCTTTATCACAATTAGTATAGTGTTAATAAACACATATTTCATTTTCCTTTAAATTCCAACTGACAGATGTACACCATTTAAAAAAAATTAGCTAGATTTCATTATAGTAATTAAGCCATTGTTTATTTTGGTCTCAGCGTAATTATAAATAACCAGATGGCACGTACTATGTGGCACTGGCACTTGTGCCGACTACAAAGTGTGTATATGTATATGACGCTTGCCCGGTGAAATTGGAGGAGTTTGAAATTTCTTATGGATGGCTTCCACCTTGGCTATAAATAATAATGTACTGCGTAACGCATTCGAACGCATCCTGTTCAACTAAAATACCAGGACGAGTTAAAAAGATGCTTCTGACAAACTAGATCATAGAGGGAGAGGAAATTTTGTAGTATGCATAAGTAGTGGTCTTACTAGAGAGGTTGAATCATGACAAAAAGGGACAATTAACTCCCAGATTGCACAAATTATAGTGGAAGTTTCAATCCGAATAGTCGAAAAGTCGGCAATGGCAATTATCTTTTTCTTTATCTTCATCCTTATCCTTATCTTTATCTTTATCTTTAATAAAAGTTAATGTTTTTTGAATCTCAGATATTAGCAAAATTATATTTGAAAGGGATTCAAGCAATGGTTTGATGCTTTTACCCAAATTTTTTGTGAAGAAATATTGATCTTATTTTGATTTTAAAAACTGAATGAAAATGCAATGGATATTTTCTCAAACTAATTTACATCTCATTTGTTAATTTATTGATCTACATATTCATTAAATTGTCTTACCGAATTACACTCTAGCTTTTTTTGAGTCGAAGTAAACTTAACATTTATAGGTAAATCGATTTTTGTTGCCATAAGGTACCTAATTCAACTCAAAAAACTGCCAAAAAAAATTCAGAGGCAGTTTTTTTTCGTTAAATTGCTAGGCAACAAAATTCTTATTGATACATGTCAAGTTTACTTCGACAAAAAAAAGCTCTCGTGGAATTATAAGTGACAATAACAAAAAACAAGAGATAGGAATTTAAAATTTAATCTATAATTGGAAAAATAAACGTTTTTTATATATCAGTATTTCTTCTCCACCTTGTGTAGGGGATAACGCAAATTTGTTTTTCTGTAGGCATTACTTTAACACTGATATATACAAGGTGTCTCCGTCAACGCTCTATCGTTATCTGAATAATTGTTTCATCAACTAAACATGAACAGAAAGTTCAAAAATCAATGCCAAAAAAATGCCTTCGTTAAGAATATTACACTCTGTATCTGTTTCTGTAGAGTAGGGAGGGTGAGTGTAGAATCACAGCACTTAGGCCACATGTGACCCATATTACACTCACAAAATCTAAAAAAAATACACCCGGTTTACAGTTCTTAATAATTTTAGTTACTTTCTTTTATTCTGTATCGTAAAATATTTGGTACGACTCCTGTATATAGTGTTGATTATAATGGAAACATTTACTCATTTGTTGTGGCTATATGTAAATGGAGTTCGTGACAACTCGATATCTAATTTATAACATTTGTCGCAGTGTTCTGTCTGGGCAACACAATAATTTATTAATGTTTGAAAACAACACGACATTCTTCAACATTTACTATTTCTAATACTCCTAATTATTAAAAATGAAGAGTTTAAAAAAAGTTTGTGGAAGTAAATTTGGGTGTTTTATTTTTTCTGTCCTACTTAAAAGGTTCTAAGTGAATTAGAAAGATAAGTTGGTCTCTGTTTCAACTTAATTTTTTGCTTTCAAAATTTTTTTTGGAAAAATAATTATAAATCTTTTGTAGGGAATTAAATTTGCTACACAAAAGTTTATTACAGCAAACCCTTGTGAGTTATAGATATTGAAAGGTGAATGTTAATAATAATTCATACCCTTTAATTTTGAATTTACTGATAAACATGTAAATATTTCTTCACTCTGTAAATTCTACATTTATTTCTTTCCTTTTTCAAATGTTTTCACAATATTCATTATTTACATACTAATGTATGTATAAAATAATATTCAACGTAGTACTAGTGCTCGGAATATGATTAATCATCAAGGTATGAGATGAGAGACGGGTTGTGATGGTTATAATGTGTTTGTTTTTCGACTGTGTAGGGTGCAGGTGTGAAAAGTTACATGAATCATTTCCATTTTTTTCTTTCTTGAAATGTAATTAAGTTAAATTTTGTTATGATGGCCTGGGAAGAAATACTGGTTGTTAGTTGAAGTGGATTCCAACACGGAGTACAATAATGAGTCGGGAATACAGGGTGAAACATATAATAAGTATTATAAAATCTATCTCTATTTTTTGTTGTTTATGTTTATGTCGGCTAATGCTTAGACCATTAATACGATAGTGACAGAAGAAAGAAAAAAGATGGAACTTACTTTGATGCTGTTCCTAAACTGAATCAAGATCATTGGAATGTATCAAGAAGGGCTAGGAAAATGATTGAAGAAGCTACACAGAAGGGGAAGGGTGAATGGAATGGTCATTTTGCTCCCCATCAAATTTGTTGTTTGCCGACGCCATATTGACAGTTTGGAGAGTTTCAGAGCAAGGGGAACACACTTGGCAAGTGATGAAACGTCTAGTTGCATATCATTTAGGCCGCTAATTGAATGACACTGTTTAGTAAACACGCTAGGCTGTTGATTAAACGACTAATTAAGCTAATTGCGACATTTATAAACTGAAGTATTTAAAATAACTTGACGAAAAAATGGTCCACCTCTAAACCAGAAAAGGAATTTCTGGCAAAAACATAACAATCTGCACTGATAGTAGACCAGCTCTATTAGCCTTGAACAGACAACGTGTTATATCGGGGCTAGTATGCTAGAGTGCCACCAAAATTTAGCTAACGCCTCGGCAGATAACAATATTATCCTGAGGTGGGTTAAAGGACACGACAGGAGTAAAGGTAATTGCATTGCCGATTCTTTAGCCAGGGAAGCGGCTGGACTAAAAATTTTAGGACCCACTGACACCTATACTACGGTCTAACGACTTTGCGGAACTAGCCAAACGTTACACCCACGCTCAATCCCTTAAGAGATGGGATGGAATCAAAGGATGCAGTCTAGCCAGGATCACTCCGGGCGACCCTGGGAAGCTGGCGCCGAAGAAACATTTGGCGATGACCAGGAAAAGCCTACGTTTAACAGTATGATTTCTGACTGACCACTGTCAAATAAGGAAACACCTCCATACTATGGGGCTAGTGGACACACCTCTATGCAGGATGTATGAACAGGAAGATGAAACTGTCAGGCATGTCTTATTCGAGTATCCAGAGTTATCGTCAATAAGAGAGTGTGTGTTCGGTGAGTCTTGGCCTACACCTGCCGATATAAAGAAGTTGTCTCCTAGTGACCTGTCCACCTTCCTGGAAAGGACGATGACTTAGGAGGACAACTCCTCGGGAGGATGTACTATGGGTCACATGTGGCCTAAGTGCTGTGAGCCTACACTCACCCTCCCTACTCTACAGATACATAGATTGTCATTTAAATTAATTGTTTCAAACTGGTTTCCTCGCTGTCCAGAATTAAACTCTTGTGATTTCTGGTTATGAGGTTACTTCAATTCATTAGTTACCAACGATTTGAAGAATCGTATTCGACTATAACAAATAAATCTATAATATCTAAGCTAGAAGACTTTTATATACATTTGCGATCATTGTACATCATGTTATGATGATGATTATTGTTATAAAAGTAAACAATTTGATACGAACAAAATGTTAAGACATTCAGTCCATCTACACACTTACCCAAAACAATTTTCAGTAGGTACAATCTTCAGAATCACTCACTATAATATGCATTAAAAAAAACCTACCGAACATCAAATAAACACGCTCGAACACTTTTCGAAAAAGAGGCACTAATAATATAAAAGTGAGAATTCCTCTATATCGGCGCCATCCGATAAAGATAGCGGTCGCGGTATTACAGTTTATGGTACTATCTTTATGGTACCCGGTGTCAGAGTACCCCGGCTTCTCGCCGTCCGCTCTCGCAAGAATGTCGAATACAGTCTCGGAGAAGTACCACTGATCGAACTGGGAGTAGTACCGAAGGAGTGACTAATGAACCGGTACCGAAAGAATGTTCAAGAAATATTAACAAAATATTTTATGAATTGATTCATGACGAATATTATGGTAAGAAGTTTGAGAGGATTTAAATTATTATTTTTTAATTTTGTAGATTTTGTAGAGTAAAAAAATAGGCGACCGACCGAGGGAATAGTGCATGGGTAATAACTTTTTAATCGAACACAGTCGTGTTCCCATCAAGCACTAACAATTATCTACAATGATTGGTTATATCTTGCAGATATACCAACCCCGTTCAACTTAGAAGTGCAATTCGTTGTCTGTCGGGGCATATAGCCCGAGAAGTAGATGTTTCTTCTTAGTGAACGGTGTACTTTTTGAAAAGAAATATACTATTATCTCGACATCTATTGATAACACGGAAAAGGTCAGGAATGAGGCGATAATCCTGGAGGATATTAGAGAAGTCAATCAGGAGAGGATAGAGAAGAAGGGTTTGAGGGAGATGGAAGGAAAGTGGGTGGATAGACTTTCAAGGAACGGGGAGGTGGTTATAGAGGAAAGGAAAGGAGTTGAGGTCAGGGGAATTCTGAGGGATGTGGAAAGGATAACAGGAGCTAGGGCGGTGGAAGCGAGAAGGGGAACAAAAACCATTAAGATGGTGGGGATAGCCCCGTGGATTGAAGATGAAGTGGTGAGAAAGAAAATAGAGGAATTAATTGGGGAAGGGACAAGGGTGAGGGAGAGGAACGGGATGAAAATGGCGGTGGTGATGGTGGAATGGGAGAAAACTAGTAGGAACACGGGAGATTAAGTTGGACTGGAATAGAGTAAATATTGTAGAGGGTAGAGAGGAGGGCAGGTGCTTTGGATGTGGAGTGAAGGGCCACCAGGTAGCGGGGTGTAATGCCATGAGAGTGGTGAATATAAGGGAATGCTGGCTATGTAAGATCGTGGAGCACATGACCAGAGACTGTCGACATGCCCTCCTTTGTAGGGTATGTGGTGCAAGAGGACACAAGCCAGAGGAGACAATATGTAGGAGGGGAAGGAAAGGAGTGGATGAAGACGGAGAGGGAAAACATGGGAGGTGCCCTCTGCACACATCAGAGGGGACGAGTCTAAGAAAGTACTAAGTAGGAGGAAGGAGAAACCAGATCGCGGGAAAAAAATGTAGAGGATGGATGGAGGGTGTTACAGATGAATCTAGTGGAGAGTATGATTATAAAAGAGAAGGCATGTGAGAGGTAGGAGTGATAGAAGGGAGTAGATGACGGAGAGTGTGTGAGGGACCGCCGCCCGTCTTGAAGTATGCTAGGGCTAGGGTAGTGATTCCGAGGCGGGAGTAACGGCGAGCTTGAGGTGGGTTTGGTTGGTGGGCATTCCCTTGGGGATGAGTCCAACATTGTCTGGGTACTGGTTAGGACCTATTCGAACATGAGTTTCCCATCTCAGCCCGAAAGAAAAATCTATTGATAACACGCTTTAATTAGATGACAATTGTTACAGGAAACTATAATTAAGTGAATTTTTTAATCTCATTAAGTAAAGGATGTTCATCAGACAGTGCAGGTAGCGATATAAAACGGCATTGAGAAGTTGATTTTGTGGAGTCGGTTGATTAGTCACTTCCAGGTATGAACCTGTTGCAAGGAAGGAGAACTCGGAGTGTACTACGGGATAGAGCTCTATAGACGTTAATTTTGTAGTATCTACTGTACCAGACCAGAATGACTTGACTCATCTTCGGTTAAATAACAAGTATGGAAAGAGGAACGTGACGTTAATTTTGAAAAGTTGCACAACTAAATGGGTGATAAATGATAGGTACGCAAAGTGTTGACATAAAATTCTTGAAAAATATATAAACACGATTAATTTATAAACTTATTCACTCGAGTTTTATACTATATTTTTTCTAAGACCGAGATAGATAAATTACTTTTTGTGCAAAATTCATTATAATTTCATCATATATGCAGTTTTCAACATTTTTTCTTTAACCTTCAATATCATTAAGCATTATTTTCACGTCTTCTCTTTATGATTGTTGTTTTTCTCACTCCCATCTTAAAAAATGTCATTACCTTAATGCAGATCTTGACAATATTTAAAGAGTCAAAAAGTACACATAGATTCAAAAGTTTTGCATCACCCTAAGTCTCCGAAAAAAAAAATGTGTTCATTATAAATGGATCAGAGATTAATCAAATAATTAGTTTCAATAAAAAAACGATTCTTTTTAAAGAAAAGTTTAAGTGAGAACCTGCATGATAACTTTTGATAAAGAGTATTTCCACCTCTAGAATTTATGCAAGCTTGAAGTCGCCTGCCCATGCTGTTTACTAAATTATTGATATTCTGTTGAGGAATATTTCGCCATTCTTCTTGGGCCGCATGAACAAGCTCTTGTACACTCCTGGGTGGATTTCTGCGTGCTGCCACTGCCCTGGCAAGCATGTCCCAACTCCCAAGCATGTTCTATGGGATTCATATCCGGAGATAGGGCAGGCCAGTTCGAACGATTGATCCCTTCAGTTTCAAGATACTCATTTACAGCTCTGGTCCGAAGAGGTCGGGCGTTATCGTCCATAAAAACGAAGGAATTGCCAACATCTGCGCGCCATAGTCTCACGTGAGGATGTAGAATCTCTCTGAGATACCTATCACCAGTAATCGTTCCCTCCAGATGAATCAATTCTGTGCGATCATTTATCATGATACCAGCCCAAAAACATAGCACTTCCTCCTCTGAAGGGCGGCACGGGGCGAGCATGGGCAAGCTGAGCAACTCTCGTTGGATCCCGCCACACACGTATTCGATGGCTATCTTGTACCAAACAAATCCTTGTCTCGTCGGAAAAAACACCGAATTCCAAAATTCTTCAGGCAAGGCCGCGTGTTCTTGAGCCCACTGTAATAGGCGAACTCTGTGCTTAGGTTGTAGTCTGGGCACTCTTATTGGTCGACGACACCTCAAACCTGTCGCAAACCTGTCTGGAGATACCGGTTTCATACACGAGACACATCACTTTGCCAAACGCCAACTCTGTTTGCCACGAAACTTTGAGAATGACCTCCAACTAAAGCCACTATTCTTGCACGGTCAATCTCACTTATGACTTGACGATTCATGTTTGCACTTAAAATCGTAAAAATCAAATGCCTTGAATGTTAAAATGAACGCACTAAAAATGTTATCTTACAAAAAAAACTGTAAACATCTGTATATTGCAAAAAATATGGAACATATTGAAATGGTAAACATTGATAAACAAGCCAACAAAAAATTGTTAGCGCAAAAGAATTTCTTCGCATCCGAAGAAGGTGATGCAAAACTTTTGAATCTATGTGTATATTGTACTGTGCTATTGTTATCTTTTTAACGACTACTTGCTGTGGGGTTTTCTCTTGAATCAATCATGGTGTTGGGTTAAAACGGAATATCTTGGAATGGAGTATACTTTAGGATTTTTTTTGTATTATTTCTGTTGAATATCAAAGTGTTCGGTTATTTTATTAAAAACGGTTATACTTTAGCAGAAAAGCATTATCTCATTATAACACAAAGTTTCTCTACTCTTAAATTACCATCATCATCATTTCTCATTAGGCCTATGATATCCACTTTGCAGGTTCTTATTTTTTTATTATTTTCTTTTATATATAAGTGCAGTTTAATGATCGACAGGATCGTATGCAGGATACAAAAATAAATTACAATATAATAATTAAGATTCTACAAAAAAATCTGAAATTTACTTTACAATCTACCATGAACATGCAATAAATTATTTATAAAGGATCAATTAATTTCTAGCACTAAAATGTTTAGACAAATTCTACCATGGGAGTACGAAAAAATATATTTATAAGTGGTTAATTTGTTTGAAAAAAATTCCTCCTCTCATTAGCGTGCGGAATTTTTTTTAAAAAAGAATTCATTTTTAAAAAAAGTTTGGGGCAACGAGAAAATATTTGTAAGTGGTTAGTTAATTAGTAAAAGTTTGCTCCTCTCAGGCTTCTATTCTATATCACGAGCGTGCTTTAAAATTTTGAAAAAGGGATTCAATTTTATAGGAAATTGACAACTACCACAGGCCAACAAGAAAATATCTATAACGGGTTCAATTTGTTTGTAAAAATGTCCTCCTTTCATAGGCGTGTAATAGAATTTTTAAAAAGGATTCAGTTTTATAAAAAAATTCGAATAACTATGGCCTTACGAAAAAATATTTGTAACGGAACAATTAAATTGTAAAATTTTCTATATCATGAGCGTGCTCTAATTTTTAAAAGAGGATTTCAAAAATATGCAAATATACAGGGTGTTTCATTAAAAAAACAACACCGACTATGGCATACTTGCGTGAATCACCCTGTACATTTACATTTATGTTTACATAACGCACAACAACTACCATGGACGTACCATAAAATTTAACAAAAGGTTATTTATTTGTAAAAATGTTTTCCTTTAATAGACTCTTTTTCGAAAAAATGGGCGTGCTAATTATTTTGAAAAAGTGAATTTAGAATTGTGACGTAGTGTCTGGATTTGGAATGTTTAGGAAGTTAGTCTGAAGGAGGTTGTCATTTTTTGACAGCGGACTTTATTTCTAATTCTCTCTTTATCCGATTCTTGTATAATTTTTAATAAATATAACATTTTTCACATTTTTTTTTAAAAAAAAAAGCTTTCAAATCATGCATTGCGGATTTCTGTATACCTGATGTCATCGCCTCTGGTATCAAAAACATAAAAATGTACCATATCGGTTAAAAAGGGCAACCGAAATATATAATTAAGTTACCAAACGGGTCTCTGAAGACTTTAAAAAGAAAGATAAGAAAGAGGGATTCAGCTAGACACATCTGATAAATTATTGTTGGGCGTAGGCGGGTCTAAATGTGTCCCATATTTTTTTTATTAATGTCCATAACCACAATGTCACGTAGAAACGAGTTTTTGTAAATATTAAACGTTGTTTTTGAAGACATTATGACATTTTTTTTTAAATTACTGTCATTTCGATCTTTTTCTAGATTAAAACATGAAAATTTATATTATCTAAATGTGAATAATTACATACCCCAAATCGGTTCTAAAGTGCTGTCATCTCGATCTGTAAATAACAGAAATTAGTTTATTAATCCAATAATAATAATTAAATTGCAAATCCGTTTTATACAAAATAAATACCCGTTAAAGAGTAAATTTTATAATTTATCGTAAAATTAACACACAAAAAAACATGTTAATGTTCGTGTAGCGCCACATAAAGCATTTTTGGAAAAGCAACTCGAAGTACCAACAGGTGCACCAAACGAAAAATCAACTTCCAGTGGATGAAATTGATATGTAACCGCTTTTCTTTGTTGAAGTTCAACTCGATGCAACTTTTGATTCAAAACAATCGATCTTATGAATTATTGAAACCTTTAAACCAATCATACACAGTCCAGCAAAAAACTACACTAACATCCGAACGAAGTGACTCTTAAAACGGTGCTTGATTTTTCTTTAGAACAAAAAGAATAAGAAAATTGTATGGTAATTTTCATTGTGCTTCAGTTTAGAACACGAAGAAACACGTCAAAAATCATCTATAGGTTGGCGTTTTCTTTAACCCCCCAAGTCCATCCCACCCAATTTTTTAAATGGAACACCCCATAATATAATGGGCATGATGACTGATTTTGAAAAACTACTCCACGATGTTCTCACGTATATACTTTATCTACAATAAATGTTATTTCTTTAAGAAAAAATTTTTTTAAAGGAAAAATTCAACTTTAAAAAACATATTTCAAATTATACGCCAAAACGTTAGAATAGTAATGGCGTCTGTCTATGACATCATCAATTCGTAAATACCATTTATAGGTGATCTGTGTCGATAGGTTATCTATGATCTGTGTTCTGTGGTAAAGTCGTCAAAGTCAAACCATCGACAGTTGAATTTCTCTATGAGTCAAACTTCAAATACTTGACACATGAACCAAGCAAAGCCAACAAACAACAAAGTAAAGTAAAGATTGTACTCTATATACAATTACTCAAGGACCAAGGACCTGTATAATCTGAAGGACTGAAAAAAATAAAAATATGTTAACTATGTGAACAAACGATAGGCATTTTCTCACCATAAAAATATTTAATACAATAGCACACCAAAATTTGAAATTCTAAACTGGATTTTAAATAAATATACCTAATATCGAATTCGTCCTTCAGCTTAGATTTTTAAATACATTAAATTTTATATAATATATTCTTAATACAAGGTTACATTATTAAATTTAGATAAAGAGTGACATAACATGATATATAGCCCCATATTTTATGTAAAGCCAAGTTTGGTTAGTTTGGTATTTCAAATAATTTGAATAAACACACTGAATAAATACTTGATTTATACGGGGTGCGGACGATATATTTAAATTTTTAAATTTACTTTGACTTCAGATTGTCTGTAGTTTTAAATTTTGAATAGTTATCTGCCGAGAGCTGGTAGAAAGTTCCATGATATTTGCTCGCTCATTATTGTTTTTACGTATATTTGATTGGTTTTGTGAAATATCTCAACGTGTGTGCTTTTTGGTGGAATTTTTTTTAGTAATTTCGTGCTCCGTTGACCATTTCAGAATGTTATTGTTATTACTGTGCGTTATTAGATGAAATAACGTCGCATAGTGTGTTTTCGATCGTTTTAGACTATGTTCAGTGTTCCTGAGATGATACAGCCATAGCGACAAGAAGTACTCAACCAGGTATGGTGACACAACGACTACAAGAAGCCGTTGAAAGCATAGACGACGTGGAAGATAAAGGTCAATGCTGAGAAAACCCAAGCAGTCTACTTCAACAAGAGGAGGAAAATGCCAGAAGAAAACATCGAAGTGGCAGGACAAAAAGTAAATGGAACAACAAAGCGAAGTACCTAGGAGTCATCTTGGACCAAGGATTGACCTTCAGAGAACACGCTGAATACGCAGTCAACAAGGCAAGACAAGCTAGGGGACGACTGGCAGGACTCATATACCAGAGATTCAACCTGGAGCTGAAAACCAAGATGAAGCTGATCAACGCGATCATCGTACACATTCTGATGTATGCCTCCATAGCATGGGGACACGCAGCGCCAACCAGACGAAAGAAGGTACAAGCTCAGCAAAACATCTGCCTGATGAGACAAGCCACAGACGCACCGTACTACGTCAGGAATGACCAGAAGATCCTCGAAGTCATGGAAGCCAAAACCAGGAGAAGATTCAAAGAGCTGAGGACACACCCAAACACTCAACTTAGCGAACTCAGGGACTACACCAGAGAGGACTACAACAGACACGCACGACCAAGGAAACAGCCAGAATATGGACAGCAGTGAGGACAAACAGCAACACCAACAGGTAAGTAAAAGAAGATCACTTAGAGATCCTGCCTGTCCATAGAAATTACCGGCAGGAAAGCTAATAAGGCCAGCTTTAACAAAGTGGATCCACTCTCTAAGGTCGTCTTTGGTCGCAGTACGTCGGCTAAGGATTTGTACTTTTTTGAGGCAGCGACATACACGAAAAATTAAGAAGACCAACGAGAGAAAAGTGTCTATCACTACCTCAGGAAAAACAGAAGAACGCCAGAACCAAGAAAAGAAGATGGACTAGCCCAGCAAATCGGACTGAGGCCTCATCGGAAGAGATGAGGGATGGAGGACTGTTCTTCCCGGGATTCATTGTTCCTAGAGGTGTGCATCTTGGAAGGGACGGGTTTGATAGAGGTGTGTGTGTGTTCTTAGTATTTGAGTGAAAAAGGATGGAAAATGGTCCAATTGCAGACTAATTGTTTTTAGGAATATTTCTAGCGGTTTTGTGCATTATTTGGTCATCTTGGTTACTTTTCGGTGAAATTGAGGGTTTTCGACTGATTTTGAGCCCCGTTGAACTGTAATTACATGAAATTGACAGTTCATTGTGTGCTTTCCTTCGCTTTATACTTTACTCCAAGTGAGACAAAAAGGGCAAAGCCGGTCCTGCAATAAGGATATTTATTTTCAATCGATAAAATGTTATAGTAACGCTTGTTTTCCATTTAGACAGACGACAACGTTCAAATCCGAAGATCATAATTCGAAACATTTTTTTTCTCAGTGTAAAAACGTCGACATTTTAACAAACCCGTTTCCCACTGTGTACCGAAGCGACTTAGTACCGTTATCAGTTCGAATAGCAGCCCAGGTATACGCGAATAGATTTAAACTGTGACAGCTGTCACTGAGAAAAGATAGCGAGATCTCGTTGTACGATACCAAGGTAAAGAGTTACCTTTTTGTATTCGTTTTGCCGACTACTACAGTCGACTTCGTATACTAAATGCTTCTTCTTTACACGGTATTCTAAATATATTCACATTTTATTCAAATGTTTTGATTTCTAATGATACAGTGTGTCCACGAAATATTGGTCTATGTCGAATAACAGCACAGATCGTAGAAAAAATAATTATTACTATTCGTTTAAAGTTTCGGTAGCGTTCCAACAACCATTATGAAGAATAAACTTTGAATGCGTTTAAGGTGTAACTTCAAAAAAAAAGAAGTGATACGCCTATGGATTTTAATACCCTCTCATACGGAGATTGCACTGGTACAACTGACGGAAGATATCCGAGGTGCTCTAGTCTAGACAACCAAGAAAATGTAGTATGTGCATTTTTGGACATAAAAGGAGCTTTTGACAATACTCCACATGAGGCTGTCAAAAGAGCATTAAACTGAAGAGGTGTAGACAGCACAACATCCAAACGGATGTCGGAAATGCTCACCACAAGAGTAGCAGAGACGAAGACGAGCAAAGACATTGTCTCCATCTGCACCACCAGAGGATGCCCACAGGGAGGAGTAGCACCCCCATTAATGTCGAGTCTGACGGTTGACGAACTCCTGTGTGGTTTGACGGATCTCGGAATATCCTGCCAAGGATATGCCGACGGTATTGTCATAACAGCCAGGGGGAAATTCGAAAACACCTTTGTGATATTGTACAAAAGTGTCTGAACTATACAAATAGCTGGTATAGGCAAGTGGGACTTAGCATCAACCTAACTAAAACCATCTTGATAGCCTTTACTAAGAAAAGAACACTCAACCTCAAAACCATAAAACTTGATGGGAACGAGATTGAATGGAGACAAGAAGTCAAGTATCTAGGTTTGACTCTAGATGGAAAGGAGATTACATACAAGGCAAAAATGGCTCTAATGGTGTGCATGAATCTGGCAGTAAGAAACTGGGGTTGTAACCCAAAAATCATTAGCTGGATGTACACTGCCATAGGGAGACCAATCATCACTTATGGAGACATTGTGTGGAGTAGTAGAACTAGCCTATTGACGACGAGAGAAAACCTCTCCAAAATTCAAAGACTAGCGAGACTCTCCTCAGAAACTAAGTAGAAGTAAGGGTGAATGTCTTCCCAAAATACATACATACATATACATACCTATAAATAGATTTATAGTAGAGATCCTGGGAGCTTCTAAAATTCTACTGATCCAAAATTAAGAACTTTGTATCACTTTGTCTGCTTTTATATTATAAACTTTTTGAAAATGTTTAGACTCACCCTGTATAAACGCCTTTCAACAACAATATTTGTCCCAATTCCACCGGATTAGGACCATTCAATTAGCAAAATTATTGAAAACATCGGCCATACAATGATCTAACAATATCCAAACGGTACCTCCTAAACTAAAAGGAATTTGTCGACGACAAAAAAACATTTCGCCGAAAATAAAAGAAGATCGCCTGTTGTGCCAACTTCGATTTCAACGGTTAAGCCTACTAGATTTAAGAAGCGTTAATAACTTTATACCTGACAAGTAGACATTTGTTGCTCTGTGTGAAGTTGGGTGTGGTATTGTTATGTTCAATTTTAGAGGATGTTTGAATAATATGTTTTGAAAAAGATTAAAATCCTTCCTATACGACAGTCAATAGAAAATTATATTTTTAGAGCAAATGCTACCGGTATGTGAAGACAAAATAGAGAATTAACTATAGTCTGGCCGATCCCAAGAAAAATCGCATGTAAACAAAGACCAAGCGTAATCTATTCTAAGTTGGATGCGTATTGGAGGACTCGCATTGAAATACGGTTCAACCTTATCTACTTGCCTAGGTTCACATGATTTTGTTTCGAGCGGTTTTAATTGAAAACGAACCCACTATAAAAACATACTTTGCAGATATTTAGTTTTTTATTACAGTTTGTTTCAAAAAGTACATAAAGTATTGGAATGCAATAATACTTCAACAACCAGATGTTTATCGGATATAACAGAGTTGTGCTCTAAATTGACGAAATATTTTACAGGCATGAGCTTGTCAACAGCAAGTTAGCTGGTTGCATAGCAACGTGCCGTGCGATAGATTTTCACCAATTCGTTCAGAGTACGCGGCAATGTGAATTTGACTGGTACCTGTAATGTGACGATTAACATGATCCTCGTGCATTAATTATTATAAAAATAGAAAAATCTTCATCTTAAGAGTCCTTCACAAATTTCTCCCACGTAAATTAAGCTCGATATGGATATATGGAAAGTTGCACTATAACTTGTCATCTGTTGTCGAACATAAATGTCCATTCAAGGATTTATTGTTATTAACAAATGTAATTAGCACTAAATTACTCATGAACTGATACACATCGAAAGTATTAATGACCGATTTGAGATTGTTTACCATTTTCTCATTAAGGAAATTTGATCTAGTAAAGTTTTATAAAAAAAAAACTGGGTAGAGGTAGGGTAGATTCTTTGTCAATATTTTCTTATTTAGAATTTTCTCTCAATTCTTCGGACCGTATCGTGCTAAATGACATCAAATCGTCCAATCGGTTTAGGAATTGTTCAGTATTATCCCAATTGCAGCGCCATCTAGCGTGAATAATTGTGAATCTAAACCATCCAGTTACTTGTATGTATGTATGTATTTTGGGGAGACATTCACTGAGACCTAAAAGATCTATTGTGCCCCCTTACTTCTACTGAGTTTCTGATGAGAGTCTCAGAAACTAGTAGCTCCTTTAGTCCTATTTCCCGGAGGAATTTTAGGATATCTGCAGGCTTCAACTTAGGCGAATGTTCCTCTTCTATCCAGTAATCTCCCATGTGCTGTGCTCTAGGATTCTGAAGTGCCGTGCAGTTGAAAAGTATGTGAATGGAGGTTTCTTCTTCCATGCCACAAAATCTACATGCTTTTTTTCTCCACTATTTTGAACTTTTTCAGGTGCCCATTCAGGCGACAATGTCCCGTTAGGATCCCTGTTAAAGCTCTTAGCGCAGTTTTACTTTGACTAATGCATTCATTTGATCCCAACAGGTTGTAGTCACCCAGAAGAGTATTTGATTGTATAAGCCCTACTAGATCTTTCCAATGGTCAGATCTTCTCTTTTTCTCGGCTCTACCTATTTTTTCCAATATTACATTGGGGCTGATTCCGCAAAAGGATTCAGGCCCCCAGAAAGATATTTCAGTCCCCCTCTTTGCTAGTTCATCTGCTATTTCATTTAGTTTTATTCCAGTGTGTCCTGGAATCCATAGTAAGGTGACTATATTGTTCTCGCCTAGTTCATTGAGTTTGTCCAGGCATTCCCACACCATTTTGGAGCAGATTACACAAGAGCTCAGTGCTTTACTGGTACTGGTACTGGTCCCAATCTTTTTGGTGGCTGGTCCTATGTTCCTGTTCATTCTTTCGACCATTCCGTCTGACTGTGGATGCAACGCCGTTGTCCTGGTCTTCTTCATTCCCAGCTTCTCACAAATTTCCTGGAATACATGGCTTTCGAAATTCCTTCCCTGATCGCTGTGAACTTCCAAGGGCACTCCATATCGGCTAATGAATTCTTTTACCAATACATCCGCGACCGTTGTGGCCTCTTGGTTCGGAATCGCGTAAACTTCTACCCATTTGGTAAAATAATCCATCACGACCAGAATGTATTTACCACCATTTTCTGTCGTCGGAAATGGTCCAGAGATATCTAATGCGATCCTTTCGAATGGGCTTCCAACATTATATTGTTTCATGGGAGCCTTTCTCCTGCGATGTGGTCCATTACTCGTAGCACAATTCGTACACTTCTTACACTTCTTACACCAGTCCTTCACATCGTCGGAGCTGTTCATCCAATAAAACCTTTCACGGACTCGCTGAAGGGTTTTCTTCACTCCCAGATGACCTCCTGATGGACTGTCGTGTAATTTCCTCAGTACCTCAGCTACTCTCGATCTCGGGATAACTATTTGTCGTCTATTTTCGGAACCATCATCGTTTTCAAGGACTCGTTTCAACAGGCCTTCTTCCAGGACAAGGGAGTCCCACTGAGCCCAATATGCCTTCAGTGTTGGTGAAAATCTTGACACTTCTTGCCAGGTAGGTCGCCGATTTTCTTGCTTCCATTGCCGGATCATCTTTAGGTGTGGATCATTATCTTGATCTTCTCTAATCCTGGTGGGTGACCATTCTTCAGTGCTTACTGTAGTTCTTCAAACTACAACTTCCTCAGATTCCACCTTGTTGCAGTGGGAATAGTCTGATTGGCATGGCAGGGTTTTATTTCCTCGATCTTCTTTTCTTCTACTGGCATATCTTGTGTTCTTGTATTTGCAATTTTTCTCTCTAACTCCTGGATTTTCTCTTCCATTGTTGTCATTTGATTCTCAATATCTGATTTTAGGGACGAAATTTTATTTTCAACTTCAGCGGCAATGTCATTTTTCATTGACAAAATATCAGCAGAAATATCGTTTTTCATAGTAGAAATCTTCTCGTCCATGGAGGAAATGTTAGCAGAAATATCATTTTTCATGGTAGAAATCTTCTCGTTCATACTAGCAGAAATATCGTCCTTCATAGCAGATATATCATTTTTCATGGTAGAAATCTTCTCGTCCATATTAGCAGAAATGTTAGCAGAAATTGACGAGATTAGGGTGGAGGACTCGTCATTGAATAAGAATGTTTCTGGATCCAAGTCTTCACTTTCCAGTGCTATTTTCAGTCTTTCAACTAATTCACTCTTCTTTCCGGACGTTTCCAACTCGCGATTTTTTAATTCTGCTTTCAGTTCCGTCACTTTCAGGTCACATAGTCTCTTAGCCATTTTTAAGTAATTATTTATTTTTATTACCCCACACCTGACACCAATGTAATGTTTTTCTTATTTATTTAAACTGTTTTTACCGTGGGATAAAATTATACACTCACTATGGCTAATTACTATTGATTTATTATAGAAACACTTACACACTATAATAAACTTAATTTATATACACACTACTTAATGTCTACTAATTTATCTACACTCGGTATAATAATTGTCCTAATTTATCTTCTACACTATTTATATTCACTTCTGTTCACTCACTGTATACTGAAACTGTTTACCGATTCACTGTATACTGAACAACTCCCCGATTCACTCGAAAACCCGCTATATATACCTAGTCCCGCAAATCTCTAGAACTTTCGCGATAAACCATTGTATGGCCTGGTACATTTCCAGAACAGTCTGGATATTACCTGCGAAAGAACCTTTCTAGAAAGATCGCATTCATCGTTTGCGACAGGACCGGCTTCGGAATTAGTGAGTTCGTAACAGTACCATTGAATGGCATTCTTTCCAAGTCTCATAATGGTATTTGCATCCCATTCATTCTTGTTGCTTAATCCGTAACGAATTATACTTTTTCATCATATCCAGTTACTTACTCGAACAAACACAAAAAATTTCGTTTAAATCGACCAATCCGTTTAGGAGTTGTGAACTCGATTGCAGCGCCACCTACCGGGACTAATTGTGTATTTAAACCATCCAGTTACTTACTCAATACCATACAAAAAATTTCATAAAAATCGTTCTAGCTGTTTATATATACATAATATATTGTACCCGTGCGAAGCCGGGACGGGTCGCTAGTTGTAAAACCTTCCTCTCACATCACTCTATCTATTACTGAAAACAAAAGATCTAAGCTAACAGACAAAAGACTAATTGGAAAGATAGAACGTCCTAGACTTCACCAATCTCTTCAGGGGAAAATTTTACATATTTGAGTCGATATTTCCAAGCATTCTTAAAATTCGTTATACTCGAAATACAATTTTTATCACCTAAATCCCTTCCTTATTTTTACACCCAAAGATTGTGAAACTCAATATTATTTGACCAATATCTCACTGATACTAAAATATTTTCTATAATAAACAAATATTTGTATCAATACCAACTTTTAACATCATCTTATCTGGTTTGCCGTTGTTACACAAATTTTAAAAAGTAAATATTGAGAATCTCTAGAGAAAAGAAAAGTTTGTATAAAATATAGTAAAATTAACCGTTCAACGCTTTCAAGTATAGTACGGATATGTTTAGCTAAAAATAATTTTGGGTCATTACATTGAGAACTGTAAAAGTAAACAGCAGTTAAATTGTGTTGCAGGATGAGACAAATATGATTCGTTAGTTTTCATAAAAAAGTTCTGCATTATCTAAAACCTAGAATACAGTCATCAAATATCAAATTTTTTGAGTCATAAACAAGGTTTGTCAAAAATAGTATATTAAAGTATAAGTGGATATTAAGGTCTTTAAAACACGAGTGATTTTTAGAGCACGACGGCGAAGCCGGAAAAAGTGTTTTAAAGACCATTTATCCACGAATACTTAACGCTATTTTTTTTATTGGGATCGTACCAAAAACTTGGAAGATGTTAGAAAATATTAAATAATGATAATACTTCATACAAAATTTGTGCTCTATTTCCTTTGTCAACTGCACTACACCCTATATATACAATTACGCAATTTGTTATTCACCAGACTTGAGGGTGCCATATAAATGGCTAATTAATGAAGGTCATTAACAAGCAACAAAATGATCTTTACGATCAACTATGCATATAAAATGTCATATGCGGATGAAGTTTAGTCATCGACACTGTTATACGAATACAAATCTTATTTGGAAAATTTATTAGAAAATATATTTATTATTTAGAATAATTTTACGCTTCAAATCAATATTGTAATTTGTAACTTTTGAACTTAAATTTTATTAAGTGTTTGTATAAATATAAAAGTTGGAGGAATCTTTTACGTAAACATAATTATTCTTAGTTTATTTAAGTTAATAAATAATATTCGTTAGAGAAAAACGAAATTTCATTTAAATTTGCTTATTTTTTCAAACTTAAATAGAATTTTTATCCCTCCAAGCCCACGCCACTGCATAGTCTAAATTTTGACATTTTAGGACAAGAACTTAAGAAGCTACCTTAGAACTTTTATTGCTTCCTCTTCAGTTTCCTTTAGGGGTCTCCCATCGTTATATATTGTAATTTTAACCTCGTTACGTTAAATGTTTGCTACTCGCAGGAGTAATACAAATACTTCTAAATATAGAAAATAGAAAACAAAATTAAAAACCACCAACAGTTAACATGCAATGGACGCATGTAATAAAAACAATTTTACTGCCACTAAATACGCTCTATTAAATAGGTAGGTATTTTGGTTCGGTTCCAAATATTCTATGCTCTTCTGTCATTTTCCACTAGTCAAATATGTCTCCAGAGATTTTATTAACTCGCCACACTCTGTGGTCTAATTTTATCTCCGATCCGGAAGTGTCGGTACATATTATAGGACATTCTGCACGTACTTTGCAGTTATAAAATGTTATGAAATCATTTCATACCCCTGTTTATTTAGCTAATAATGTAATATATGCATAATGCATTCCTTTATAGACACAATGTAAATAATATTACTATTCAAATTAATTTGTAAATGTAGTGATTATTGCAATTTGTTAAAAGATAAACTGGCAATAGTCACAAAATTTATTAGAATACATTTCGGCACAGGAATGTTTTTAGTTCAATGTTGTGTAATGTTAAAATTCTATTTTGACAATAAAAAATTAGATACATGAATGTCTATTAATTATTACTCATAGTAGTCAACACTTTAGGCATTATTATTTTACAATAGTAGTCCGTCCAATTTTATGGTTGTAGCAGGAAATAATTTGGAAACTCAGACAAAAACGGGTTAATTTCAGCATTGGCCCACATGACATCCGGTGCATTTATTACCCCCGTCTTATTGTATTTCATCAAAACCCTGTTAAGAGTCATTAAAATAGATATTTCCCTAAATTATTATTCAAAAATTAGCTTAGTTGTTTTCATATTACACTTGAAGAAAAATTTATCTTATTTAACAAGAAACGAAAACACAAACAAAAACATTAAAACTTGCAAATAAAGATAAAATTCTATTTAAAAGTTGCTTCTTTTAAAAATCAACACCACATAATATTACGGACAAGTTAAAATGTATGCATATTGTAATAAATAAACAAGAAACACAAACTTAACCTCAATATCTCATCTTACCTGCTTGTATCTATCAGTCTTCTTAAACAAATATTAACGTCCAAGAGACCGTAAAATTACGTAAGCACATATCACAAGACAGTCAACCGACATTTAAAAACAGTAGTTACTTGTTATAAAAGCTTTTAAAACTATGCAAAGAATGTGCGCTAAATGTTTGAAATTCTTAAGTTTTGTTACTTGTGCACTTTCGTTTACTGAGAAACGTCCCTTATCACCCCTCGCGAGACACGACTACTGCGATGCGCACGCGATGCGAAATGCGAAGGCAAATTTAAAAAGTTTCAAGCATTATCGGGTAGTCCGAGCGCAGACGAAGATACGAACGAATATCGAGACGGCAAAATGAATAATTTAAGATTAAATTACAGGTAAAAAAATTAGGAAGGATGATATTATAACTTATATATAGAAATCTGTTTTACATAAGCGCCATATACGAGATCGTTACCGAGTAGGTATTCAAAAGAATAATAATTTACTTTAAAAAATTTAACAATGTTAAATGATCTTAATTGAACAAATGGGAAAAGCATTCCAAAGAATAATATTTTTAGTACGGCTCTATATCAGTAGCGGCTTCTCAGAGGAGTCAGAGAGAGAGACCAAGCCTCCCCTCAAAATGTCAGTTAATATTTTGTGTTATAGCTATGTAGGTTTGTAGGTACCTATGTATATCTTTCTTCTCTGAGGTACCTACCTAGGTACTTTATCAATATTAGAAATAACTTTGAAAATAATATTATATTATTATTAGGTACCTATGTAGGTATACTTCATAAGTTTTGTATTTAACAATTTTTTATAGCAGTGGAATTCAAAAGATAGAGAGAACTTTTGCTTTTGAAATGTTTATAACAAA